>OMNW01032593.1:3064-28802 GCA_900303245.1 Selene dorsalis
AGTTCTTGTTGAAAAAAATGCCACTTATTGTCGAGTGTATGAAAGAAGGCAGCCTAGAAAGGAGGGGCATGCCCGCACTTGACAGATCATTCAAACGCCAAAAAAATAACTCTGATTCTTATCCCACATTTTATTTGTTATCAGTTAAAATTTTGTTACTTGCACCCTGTATGTTATCTGAATACACACTCGTCTGCAGCATTCATGGCTGTCTGTGTCTGTGCATCATTGTAATACTAATAATAATAATAATAAAAAAACAACCCTCCAGCTTAAATCGTCAGCAGTGCAGTTTATGCTGCTCCTGAATAGGCCCCGTCACTTACACTGCTTTGTGAGGAAACTGTCAGCACACTCTAGTTATTTCTATTATTGAGCATCTTATACTGAAAGATGACGCACGCTTCATCCGGTCGAAGACTCGCATCATATCATGATTGGCAGTGTTGGCTTGACGTGTTATCCTCAGCTACCTCAGATTCTAGGTATGAGGTATCAGTCAGTACATTTCATGCCACAGGAACTATTTTGAAATGTGTCTGTATGCTTATTTATGAATTCATTACTTATTGTTGTTTTCAAATTCATGCATAACCAGTGCTCAGCTCACAGTCTGTTCAGTTCTGCGTGAAGTCCATGGTTAGCTGCTCATAACACTGCAGCACTATTTATTTCTCCACAGGCATAATTTCAGTATTTTACAAAAATAAATCAACTTTTTTTTATTTATTTTCTTTATTTACAAGCAGGAATAACTAGGAGTATCAAAACCTTAGAGCCGGGAAGCCTCGAGACGGTTTTGGATATAGTTCTTAAGGATTCCAAAGTGAGTCAGAGTTGCAACAAAACATGTTGAGACGTTTATAGAAACCGTGCAAAACATTCCTCACAACTACAAAGTCTAACTACGTGAAACATATAGTAGTATTCATTGATTTACGGATGAAACAACAAAGATTTCAAACATGCTGAGCCCAGATGGGGATAGTACTTCAGGAGTGGAGTCACTCACCAGTGCCTTCCTTTGTGTAATTTCTGTGAACTGGCAAGTGGCACACTTTCCAGTTCAGAGCTGCTTTTCAACCCAGCACAAGGTGAATATTTGATGCTCAGGAAATGTGAGTGGATTGTTGCTCAGAAACCGACTGTGCTTAGATCAGAAATAAGGCATGCAAGCTTGTCATAACTTTTACCAGAAAGACAACTGCAGTAAGTGTGTCACTGTAAAGGGAGAGAGTGAGTGAGTGAGTGGTTAATTAATAGTGCCACTCAGTTTTCATCATTTTAAACCTTCTAGCAGGCTATCAGGTAGCCTATCACATTTTCTCCCTGACATGGACAAGTGTGACAGCTTGCTATCTCTTCTCATCTCTTCCCAGCCTTGCCCTCCGGCTCCTCCCTCTCATAACCACCCAGTGCCCAACTATCACGACAAGTGTCACCCAGCCAGCCTATAATTAGCCCACCCCTGGCATTGTGGTTCCCACGAGTCCTAGACTGAATCCTGTCACAGCCTCTGTTCATCTTGTTGTCACATCAGCCTGATCAGAATCATGCACTGACATCAAGTGACAATGTAAACACCACAATAACAACCACAGCCCAGCCCAATGCAAACGAGTCTGACTATGTCACACGATGTACAGTACGTATATACACAACTCAGCACTTAAGTTGTCTGCTCGTCTTTTTTCAAAGCCTATCGCTTTTCTTGCTTAATTTTGAGTTTTACTGATGGTGTCTAAAGATTCCCATCAGACTCACCTCAAAAGAGCAACTGCTTGGGAATTAAAAAATTAGAGAAAGAGCCTGACAGGTGTTTGTTTTCATTCCAGGTGATATCAGTCATCAGGCAGGATCCGCTGAGTGAGCAGACAGTGTTGGGTGTCTGAATTAGTTCTCTGTAGGCAGGAAGGAAGAGCTTTCTAATGAATGGTGATGGCACAGAGACAATTAGGATGCATGGAATTGCCTTCATATGGCTTGAGTGTAATCAGTCTTGTTTTTTTTTTTTACTCATCTTGTATTAAAGTGCAAGCCTATTAATATGGGCTTTTTCTCTGATATGAGCCGTTTCACACCATTAGCCCAACTAGCAGTGCTTGGAAAGTCAAAGGAACCATTCAGACTAATGATGCTGATGCACCCACCTGTTGCTGTCTCTGAAGCCACCTTTAGTACAGGTTGATACTGAAAGCACTATCCTGTCTTGTTTGTGCTGCAGTGGGCGGAAACAAATCAGTAATTATATAAATGCAGTGCTGGAGCTTTGTTTTTTACCCACTCCCCCTTCAGTGTAAATATCAAGTTAAAACTGTTGATGGCACTTATAAACAAGAGCCATATTGTTGTAAAATAAGATTAAACCTAGTGTCTGAACATGGGCATTCATTTTATAATTGCAGCATGGCCCCATTTCAGGCAGAGGACTGAAGATGCACTTGCATTATCTCATTGCATCAGCTTCTTTATTTATGTCTCACCATCAGCGGCTGCTTGGCTCCCAGATGGCCAGTAATGTCTGGCACACTCCATGGCCACTGTAGTCCTGCCTGCTCTCACTGTTTCTTTGTTCATGAACATTGCACAGTATGTGTTCATCAAACGCTGTGATCCTTGTCTCACAGATATGAAACATTGCTAGAAATTGTTAATTTCTCAATACTGACATCCTTCTACTGATCTGTGGAGATGTGGAGGAGGAGCAGGTCATCCTCAGGAGAGATACTTGTAACAGTTGTGTTGTCTGTCTGTTTGTGTTTCCCCAGGTGTGGCTGCTGCCGGTGCTGGATGCAGTCAAGGTGTCTCCTCTCATAGAGAAGGTCAGCGACCACAAAGACTTCAAGAAGCTTCTCAGGACAAGAACCAACGTCCTGGTGCTCTACACAAAGACAGGTAATTCATAGATGCTCATTGGATCCGTCTGTGGATTTTAACAGACTTGTCAAAAGATGCAATTTATTATCAGAGATGTCATTTTATGCTACTACATGATGGTCTCATATATTGTTGAATAAATGTTGTGGGATCTAACATTAAACTTACATTGTCAAAGGTGGAGACAGAGACAGCAGTACTACCTACCAGACAATCATAGTAATGGATGAATTATGCTTGTATTATCTCAGTGGCTCTCAAATATCTTGTCACTTCAGGGGTTGTTGTTGCGCACTACAAATCTGAATATCATTTGTTGTTATTACTTACACCATAGTTGTTTTATAACCATACAGTATCTTAGTTAGTATGTAATTGCAAGAATGATACAGCAGTAAAACCAAGATATTTATTACACATCAAAATTATCATGCCTTTTTTTTTTTACTGAAAACCTTGGTATCCTTGTAGCACTGATGTCATTATGTACTTTTACAAGTGCATAATTACAGGCAATTATCATCCTTTTATCATAATCAGAAAAAACTAAGAGTGAAATTTACTTTTTCAAAGTGGCCCATTTAGCAGCAGTCATAAATATAGCTTTTAGATTTGTTGTGAAAGACACACATACACATTTGCATCACAACAGCTAAGGTTTTGAGAGAAATACATGATTTATGATAAGAGGAGATGATGCGCAAAATGAGTGAAACCTTTTGACTGTCTCTCCTCACGTTTTGTGTTGCTCTAACATCCTCATTAAGAGAAGTGAAAGTCTTGACTCTCAGATGTAAGATGTCATTTCCTCCGAATGTGGAGTCTCAACATTTCAAACATTATGAATGCAAACACAGTGGTCACATTCACAGAGGTGTTGTGAAGAGGACTTAATTATTAACAATAATTTTAAGATTAGTGTGGTTAATTGTACGTGACTTTTTTTTTTTTTGCTTTTATAATTTGAAATTCAGTGGTTACACATCATTAAAATGCCAAATTAATTAAAATTCCTTTGATCCTTCTGTAATAAGAGTAGTGCAGCAGCACTAAGCACAAACCTCATATAATTAATTAAAAAGCATTTTTACAACAGTATCTTGAAATATATTTAGTATTGATGTTTTGTACATCCTTAGCCTGATCAGACCACTGATCACAGTGGTCTGTCTCAGTTATGAATTTGGAAATATTTGTTGTTAAATACAAACTAAAACACTTAATGCATCAAGCAGTGTTATAAAAAACTTTGTTTTTCATCTAACCATTAGTGAACGCCTAATGCACCCCAGTAGATTTTAATTCCATTTTCATTAGCATATTTCCGAGGAGTGAAATATACTCAGCAGGCTTCTGGTAGCATTGGCTTGATATCGCTAATTATTGCATTCAGAGAGATCCTCTAACCTTCAATAAGCAGCAGAGGACTCTCAGAGCTGCAGAGCGCCACAGCCACAGATTTATTTGTTTCATAAGTCATGGTCCTGATCAGTCCACATTAGGTCACTGCTAAGGCTTCTGTGTATTGAACAGTACCTCTGATTGATCACTGGCTGCAGCCATTTCTTCTGTAAAGACACCAGAGTTTCCCCTCCTCCTGCAGGGTTTCTGCCAGGCTGGCTTAATATCCTCCTCACCAACTAATTATCGGACCACTCCTAGCTTTGTACATCATGTTCACTCCAGAGACAGCCCTGTCCTCTTCTTCACCCATCACCAGCCACTGACCTTGTGCACTCAGTCATATCCCTGTTGAGTTTTCCTCATGTTAGTATCCAAAAAACCTTTTAGAACGAGCTGGTATTCCTAATCTTCCCTCTACTGCTCACCTCACCTATGCCTTACATAGTTTTAAACTAATACTGAATTGCCAGATGTTTTTGTTACCCACCTGGTGCAAGGCCTAACCCCGGGGAGTCATGGCAGTGCCCCAAAATCTAAAAATAGTCCCACCCTGGAGTGATTGTTCTTTTTATGCAGTGGATAAAACACACAGGGTCTCTGAGGGAGTTTAAAAATGATGTATTGTGTTACACAAGGACTGGAATAATACAATGTGTTTGTTTTAGTTGAAAGAATCTGCTTTGCTTGCCATATCTAATCAGAATCAGTAATATTATCAGTGCGTTGGTGGTACAGGTTATTACACTCTAGTTTCTGCTCTTTCCTAACACAGAGAGCAAAACTGTGGACTTCAGCCATATTTTCTCTCTGATACATTCAATAGTGCAAATCTCCAGTGGTCATGAACTCTCCATGCCGTTCACGCCTGAGCTTACACTTGATGTTCATCGTGGCTGTTGTTACTGTTCTATGTGATAGTAAGCAGCATGTAGCAGATACAAGCTGTAATTCACAAGAACACAACTGCTGCACTTCCTCCCCTTTTGCTGAGAAGTTGGTCGGCTTCAGCAGTGGCACAGTCTTTGTGTCACCATATAATCCTCCCATCTCCTGCTTAGTCACACTATTGTACGATGTTGAAAGCTGATGTAACTTAAGCCCCCTCCCTGAACCCATCCAGTGAAAGGTATTAAAAAACCCTCTTCCCATCGCCCCTCCAACCCAAACTCAGTGATCTCTTTCTTCATCACTTGGTGCTTTAGTAAGACACTGAGCTCCACTGTAACTCAATTCCACTCGGCTGTGTTTGACATGACAGTGTCCTCTGTGTCTGGAAACTCTGGGTT
Organism: Selene dorsalis; assembly: GCA_900303245.1. Classification (NCBI taxonomy): domain Eukaryota; kingdom Metazoa; phylum Chordata; class Actinopteri; order Carangiformes; family Carangidae; genus Selene; species Selene dorsalis. The sequence goes on from OMNW01032593.1 coordinate 8,632, forward strand.
GTCCTCAGCTTTTGAGTGGTTTTGGTAACAAGGCTGACCATGGTTTATTCTCTGTGTGCAGGTACATCAGGGGACTCCCACCTGAAACTACTGTCAGATGTTGCCCAGACAGTAAAAGGCCAGGGGACTATTGCCTGGGTCAACTGTGGGTAAGTAACGTGATGATTTAAAGAAAACACATTCTACACAGACTCCTTCTGTCTCAATCACACCCATCGACTCTTTCCCTTTCACAACATTACAGCCTCTTTTGTTCAAGGGATTTTCTGACAGCTGTTATAAAGACAGAGCAATTTACTCTTCTCAAGAATGTCTCTGCAGCCATCCATCTGTACAATTTATGGCTTTTCCACTGGGCTGCAAATGGCCGTGTTCCAGTGGTTCTATTGTATGTTCACCATTTGACAGGAGGGCACTCATTATTGGAAGTATTGATGGTTCGGGTCTAATATGTTACATCTCTTTATACCAATTTCGGCTCCCCCTCAGTTTTGTAAGAGTCAGTTTCATCCTGAAAGAAATTAATAGGAAAAGGTGCTTATTGCTGATTGTCTTCTCTCAGATGTTTATTGTCTCAGGCATGAAATATCCTCCCTTTCAAGACAGTCTTGTAGTTCCTGTTGGTTGTGTGCCTCCTGCCAAGTATTGCTGATTAGTCTCATCGTCTTGAATGGAGTGTTTGAAATGATTAGTCAATAAATCTGTTCAGCAAATGCAGAGATGCTTTGAGAAATAGAAACAGATTTTTTTACAAAGCCGTCTTTAATTTAACATTAAAGACAAAACTTTGCATTTCTAAAATTTGTCTTCTCACAAAAAGTCATATTAGAACCCAGCTTTAATTAAAGTAAAGGTATTGAAATACATCAGCAGCTCCATGGATGTGTACAGCCATTTAATGCCAATTTTAGCTACTTTGCAAGAGCAAAATTTTCTGATAAAATGTGGATGATGAATTATTTAAATTTCATTTTCAAGCAGAAGTGACAAACGTGAAAACGAGATGGTTGAAAACTCCAGTGACAGCTGGTAAACTATGAATTCCTGTTTTTCTAATTAGACAGAAATCTGATAAAACAGACTACTTGAAGATTTCACTTTTCAATTTATCAGCAATTAAAATATGAATCAGCTTCAGCCCTGCTTGACACTCACCGAAATTGTGTCTAGGTTCAATACCCAGCCCAAGTGGAGTTAGATGAGATGATAATCAACAGGAGGTCAAAATACCAAACACTTGCTGGCTTTAATATCGTTTTAAACTGAATATTTTCGGTTTTATCAAAGATGAAACAAGCAATTAGAAGTTGTCAGATCATCAGGATTTTAAACCATAGTGGGTATTTTTCTCCATTTTATTTCAGTTAACAATTAATTGCTAAAACATAACAAAATAAAAATCAACCTGCCGATATTCAATAAAAGTGAATTGTAATTATCAGTTGCAGCTGTTGTTTTCTCGCTCCACATGTTCTTCACCCTAAAAGGAAGAATAACACATCTGTCACGTGTCCTTCTGGAACACATCCACACTGCAGAAGTGTTTACATTAAGAAAATGCTGGATATTCCCAGGACCCCAGCAGGATTTGTTTCCTCTAAACACAGCTTGCGCTGCTCCCCAGCGATCTGACTCTGGCTTGTTGTTCTTTCTGCCCTTCCTGGTGTTCAGTTCCACTTACTTTATTTAATATTTTTTTCTCTACCTGTCAACCCATCAAATGCATGAAACGTCGTCTTCACCAGAGAGGAAAGAATGCATCATAAAACAGGAAACTGCGAGGAAGGCAGTAACTCCCCTTTGACATCTAGTGCTCATTGCACCATTCACAATCTCTCTCAAGCTTATCCAGGATGGAGGAGCATGAGGACAGAGCGGAAGAGAAACTCAACTTTTAAACGGCCTGAGGAATTGTCAGAGGTGTTTGCGTCCACATTTGTTTTCGAAGCCGCTCTGTGATACATGTACCGTACTGTTTACTTTTCAGCTCAGTTTCTGTTTTTGTCTGAGAGAGTATGGTTTCATCCCTGTCTGTTCCAACAATTCCAGCATGCTAGAGACTGTGATAACGTTAAGCAGAGATTTACACAGGGCCAGATTCCTGCCAGGGGAGCTAGAGCGAGCGGGGTTCATCACTGCAGGACTAGTGGACATGGTGCCAGGCTCTAGGGCGAAAGCTTTGTGCTGTGTGGCATATTTCTCCACCATCTCAAATGGACCAGCTCCAAATCCGAGCTCCAGCTGAGAGCTCATGGTGGACAGTGGCGGAAAAGAGAGCGAAGCGCATATCGCAGCGTGAGAATGGTCAGCCCTGCCAAGGACGAGGGCCACCAAGGCCAGGATGACACACTTTGAACAGATGACAGGGACCTGAGCGTTGGCCAACTGGGATCCACCAGAGGGATAGATGATCTCATACAGGAAGGGACTGGGCTGCCTGGGCTGCCATACAACATGCTAAGAAACATGGTGCTGTCTGAATGAATGGGAATAGCAGAACACAAACAAACACGGCATGGTTTAGGATTTGTGTTTTGGAAGTGTAATAATTAAATGGCATGCAGCGCTTCATCCTCTTTGCTCTCTGAACTCAGTGATAATCCTTTACAAAAGGGACTCTTGACTTTGGCCTAGTGTTGCGAAGTGTTGGCTCCAACTTGTTGTTTTTTTTCTAAGTAATTCTCTGATCTTAAAGGCACACCTCATTCAGTTCATTGATTCATATTTTTATTTGTATTCAAAAACTTGGGATATTTTGTTATTGGTAAATGAGTCACAAAGAGACCACTCATGTTTTTGCTTTTCCTTCACTGTGCTATAATTTGGCTTTATCAAAACCCATTAAACTTAGTATCATTAACCAACCTCATAATTAGCCAGCAGTTACTGAGAGCTGGGAACAAAACAACATTGTTCCTCGAGGACAAGAAACAATCAAACAATCACTCAGACAAAGTACTTAACAAACCAGCAATTTAGAAATATAATGTATGACTTCACTTCATCTGGTGATCCAATTGAAAGTGAGCACAGACCCAGTGTAGGTCAAAGTTAGTTTTTTTAATTTTACTGACTGCAAAACAACAGTTCTGATAAAGTTGCAGTTAACTTTTGATCAACAAAGAAGTGAGAGGTTACTTTGCAGATCTAACAGCATGATGATGATTTTGACCTTTGACAGTGTTTATAACATACACCTTCTTACTTTAGCAGCAATGGAGCCGCTGCTCACTCACACTTGCGTTGGCGCTTTGGCACTGACGCATCAACTGACGTTACCCCAGAGAGGAATGCACCGCAGCTGTGTTCATCCAGATGAGCTGCCATTCATGGCCTTTGTTCTTCCTCCACTGAACATTAGCCAGCGAGTCACTCTGACTCCTGTAGGCTTCTATTTGTTCTGTGATTGAGGGTTACTGCTCTTTCATTGGTTGATTCACAGAAACTCGAGTTCAGAAGCATAATGGCTTGCTGTTTTTTTTTGTTCTTTTCTCACTTTTAGTGAATCTATTTGACCGAATGAGTAAACTGACTGGACTACCGGCCCATACCCAAGAATGTGGCCTCCTCACATTCTTCCAAAAAGCACAATACTTAATGCCAGCGCTGTATACATGCAAAGATAACATCTAACAACAACATAGCTTTTTGATTGAACAATTTGAATCAGTGTCCCTTGTCTAACTGTTACTGGTTTAGAGTTTTTTCGCTATGATGGTTTTAGGGATTATTTTTTTGGAGTACAATTTTTTACATGTGGCAGAGTTTCAGGGACTTGGAAGCAGCAGCCGACTGGTTTTTCAGTCGGATGACTGCACGTCCAAATAAGTGTCGAGGTCACATCTGCTCCTGGTGTGCCCCAACTGGTGCCATCTGCCTTCATGAGTCAGCAGTATATAGCAATAAGCACACAGTCATCACCTGAAATATCGTCTTGTCAATACACAACGTGCAGATTTACAGATTTACTCTTCCCCACACAGTGAAAAACTACAATAAACATATATTTGGCTCATGGTGGATCTGGGAGCCATAACTGAATTCCTCCTCTCTTAACATCAGGCCTCGTCTCATTTTTCTAATGTAATGCATGTTTTCCCAGCTCGTCATTGCAGTAGGGAACTGTACAACTGTACTTCATGCTGCTCATAGTGCCTCATTGTATCAAGTGTGAAGTATGTGTAGGTGGTTGGATGCATATTTATTTCCTTTCCGACTACACAGCCCTTTTTTTCTTTTAGATTACAGTAATACACGTCTACCCAGCACAGATTCTATAACCTGTACTGTACAGTATCTGCATACAATGCACTTTGTGTTCCCATTGCAGATGTTTTTGCATGCACACTGGAGCCACTAATGAATGGAAACCCTGTTTATATAACGCTGTACACGTGGTTAGATTGATCTGATGAAATGCTAATGCAGTGATGTCTTCATGCAGCATCTTCTCTTTTCCTTTATGAGTTCACTTCAGCAAAGTTGAATTAGAACAATATTGTGACCAAAAAAACATGTTGACAAAGCATGTTTCTAAACACAATTAAATATATGATACAAAACAATGAATATATGAATAATACAGTGAATTTAACAAGCGGTTACTGTACAGAGGGAACATAGTGTGTGCTATATAAAGACAACATAAAAATGATGCCTACATGAAAAGATGCTTAGATGATGAGCTTCAGGCAGATGCATTCAAATTCAAAAGTGTAATCTCCAGCTAATTCTGTCACATGATCACTTTCACAAAGGAGAGTTTAAATAAGCTTATTTGTTGGAAGAAAATACAGGAAAGACTCTTTATCTCTGCTAATGATCTATGATGACCTAGTAGATAATTGGTCTGTACTCTAAGGCTGCATTGAGCTTAAATTTAGTCTGTTTGTTAGTTTAAATATGAAAATGGGTCTAGTTTTTGGATATAAAATGACAGATAACACGCGTCAGGTTTTAGGTTTTTACACATATATGGTATCTCTGTGGGATTTTGAGCTGATCTGATCTGATCCCAGCTTTTCTGACCATTTAAAAAAAAATGTGAGCAAGTAAATTTTTGCCTGTTCTTCATCTGCAAAGCGATTGTATGAACCTGATTTTTTTTTTCCCCACCTGTCTCTTTTAGAGACTCAGAGGGTCGTAAGCTGTGTAAAAAAGTGAAGGTGGACCCGAGCTCCAAACGTGGAGGAGCAGAGCTGCTACATTACAAGTGAGTAACCCACAGTGAGAAAGCCCACTGGCTGTCAGACATGTTTCCACGCTTCAGTGCTTTCTGGAAAATATTACTGTCACATTATTCACTGTTTATTACTGCTGTTGTGAACATCGTGCCTGGTGTATCTTACAGAGATGGGACATTTCACACAGAGTACAACAGACCTGCTACCTTCAAGGTGAGCGCTCGTCCACATTCCTTCATCCATTACATGTGCCTTCAGCTGAAGTGCACCACAACTGTTCTTTCTGTATCTGATTAGTATTTACTTATGGCTCTTCACATTTTATTTTTCTTTTTTTACAAGTTACTAACCAATTTATACTTTCTTGTAGAGCCCAGTGTGTCTCTGTTCATTCAATTTGTCAAATTAGTCAGATATGAGCAACTTCACTGCTTGTTTTAGGACTGTGGATGAATAATTTGGGGGAAAATATCTAAATGAGATTTCTATGACTAATAAAGCTATTTAAATTCTGATTATTCTTTAAAACTTCAGCTCTCGGCCAATTTTTTTTTTCCGTTTACATAGGTTTGAACAAAGCATGACCTTATCTTGTTTCCATATGAAAGGATTCAGACAGTGGTGTGGTTGATTGACATGTGAAAGGAGCCGCCTCTAGTGATGAACCTCTGCAGAATTATGACTCTAATCTGCAGGTTCCATCAGCCTCACAGAGCTTTGTAGTGTTTTTCATTCGTCCAGCTCTCAGCTCCACTATTGTGATTTCACTCTCGCAGCTTGTAGCCTCACTTTTGGCCACGACAGGAAGCCACTCAGCACCACATGGCAGACAGACGAAGTGAGCGAGATATCTGCCTGTTGTTGGAGATCAAAGACAGAGCTAAAATACAGTGCGCTTACATTCGCCATTGTATCAGATAGTTGGCCAGTTATACAACTCCAAATGAATTGTAGTTTCTCTGTGAAGGCTGCATGTATAAATATGTCACAGGTTCACCATATCAGCTTAAAATGTGATCAAGTCAAAATCTGATATTGGGGTTATAGTGAGTTAGAGTTATATGCGTCTAAATGATATAAAACAAATAAAGTCTGAGACTTTTCTGTCAAAGTGAATGGAAAAAGTTAAGTGTCATTTTAATAATTGATATTCTACCAGTCAGTCAGTCACATCTAACAAGATTTATTTTCCAGTGTCTGACTGACGACACCTAATGATGCTGTGGGCAGGTCTGCTCTTCAGCTGCCTGAGCTAACATTAGCATCCCAGAGAGACTCAACGAATGACTATTACACCCTCCAGACCTGTTTGGGATGTTAGCACTCCTTGTTTTTCAAACCTAAGAGGAAAGAATTAAAACACTGATTCTTCACCTGTTTTCCATCAGCATGTTGCATCATTGGTTATTTTCATGATCTCGCCGATGTCTGGAGTCTGCTCCAAATGTTTTATTATTTGCCTGTGGTGAAACCAACATTTAAATTGGATGTTTCTACAGAGTGAAAAGCTGTCTTGGCTTAACATACCTAAAGCAGCGGACTAATGAAGAAGAGGAAAGTGATACGTGCCACCTCTTTTCTCAGGCAAACTATCACTGAACAAACATAAACAGAATAGATACTTGTTTACAGAGATAAATCACACTACAGAAATGTTTTATTACAATTTTTCCATCCACCACTTACTGAATTTACTAGATGACTGTGATATAAGCCACAGAAATCAGTGGTTACCAGCCTCTTCCCTTGCGTCTCCATCTTGAGAAATAGTAGTATTGTGATTTGATATTGCTAAAAATAAAATCCTAATGAGCCCTAATCAATCAATAAAATATGCAGCAGTGACGCTCTCCCTTGGCTTTTATTTTTACCCCCATAATAAGGAAATTTAAAAGCTTTGGCTCTTTTCTGTTTGTCTGCCTTGATTTTATTATTGCATTATTGTATTTATTTCCCTGAAATTTGGAAAAACCCCTGAGACAATAAAACAACAAACGTCTCAGTTTAAACCATTATGAAGTAATCCCCGCAATAAAATCATGATCATTAGATATTCTGCCTGTGTTCACATTGTCATTGGTTTAGTGCTGCTGAATGAAATACATCCTGCTGTTGCCTCTGCAGACATATGATTGAATGTATTTACAGGAAGCTTTACCAAGCTCATTACCAAACCCTTAAAAGTACCTAAATAGCTCTGACACCCCTTTGGATGCTCAAACATGGCGGTCTCTGTGGGCTTCCATCTGGCGCTGTCTCCTAGGTGTGACTTCCGCAACACTTGCGTAAATCATCAACTGTCAGTCTGTTGTTGTCAGGGTAATTTTGTGCGAGTAACACACCACACGTTACCTTGCTTCAAGATTCATCAGTCTCTCTTTCCACCTTTTTTTTTTTTTTCCTATGCAGTCCATGGTAGCTTTCTTGAAAGACCCTTCGGGACCCCCGCTGTGGGAGGAGAACCCTGAGGCGAAAGATGTCGTCCACATAGAGACAGAGAAAGTAAGTAATGACCTCGACAAACTTTGGGATAAATTATAAAGAATCTCCCTCTCCATTCAAAGCAATGTCAACGTTCCTGCTGCTGTTACAAGATGGTAAGAAAGTGGTTATTGTGATGCATGGTCCATCCTCTGCTCTCCTGGCCCTCTGAGGGTTTGATCAGCTTCTGGAGCTGACACAGCAGCATGTCCACCTCTCCAACACAAAGCCTTGCATGTAAAAGCAACATAATTATGAGGGCTGTATCATGAAAGAGGTTCACCGCATGGTTCATGAAGTCAGTCTACTAACAAAACCCTGCCCTTACGAGCTAGAAAGCATTTCTAGACAGCTCTCGTCCACCCAGTTTAGATGAATCCCTCAACACATTCACCCGCATCCTGACAACCTCAGAAACTCGTACAGTAGATGATAGATACACTGCATTATGAAAGCCCATTTTATTAAATGAACAGCACTCCTGTCGGATTATTCCCGCCCATCCACTTGTGCCTGGGGGCTTGTTGAACATGTCAACAAAAGATTGTGCTGAATGTGGGTTTTTTAGGAAGCAGCTGAGCTCATGAAGGTGATGATGAGAAAAGGAGACTGGTATGGGGGCTGATCTACCTGCTGTCCTAAGAAAAGAGTCTCTTTTTTTCTTTCTTTGCTGATGTGATGACTCTGTGGCTTATGCACAGTATAATAAACTGCTGAGAAGCAACTACTGAAGCAAAGATGGAGCTGCGCTTAGTTACTTTTAAGCTCTGAATGTTAAACATAGAGATGCTACCCTGCAGCAAGTCATCAGAAGAATCCTGCCTTTGTAGTCATCATTGTCACTGTGGTTTAATCAATATTAGTGATGTTTCTTGGACACACTTAGCATTAGTTTTATGAACTATAAATCTATTTTGTCTATAAAGAATAAAGCATTTTAATCGTCTCCTTCCTCTCCCTCTCTCTCTCTCTCTGTTTTTAAGGACTTCAGGAAGTTGCTGAAGAAAGAGGAGAGGCCGATCCTCATGATGTTCTACGCTCCCTGTGAGTCCTTTCATCATCACTGGTTCAACATGCTCTGATGAGATGAGATGAGACTTTATTTAATCCTCAATGGGGAAATTTACAAGTAAAAGCAGTTAAAGCATGGAGGTAGAAAAAGAGTCAGGAATAAATAGGTAATGAACAGAGAAAGAAAAAAGGGCAGAATAAAAGTATAGGAGGGAAATATGTACTTAAGAAAAAAAAAACTAGGACCGATCACAACAGTGCATCAGGACAAACTAACAGCAGAAAATATGTAATTAATGTAAAAAGTGAGGTATAGCCTGAAGATTAGATGGACTATATCAATAAACTGGGATGTACTTGGCAATACACAATCATAGTCACTACTGGGATGAGTTTTTCTAAGTTCATCATAACTGACAACTCACTGTCTGATCTTTAAATATGGTATGCACATTTTGTAATCTTGCATCTTATAAGATCTTTTATAATGTTGATCAATCTCATTTTTTTTCCAACTAACTGTTAATTTTGTCAGGAAATTGTTACAATAACTTCTGCTGTCACTTGTTCCCAGAGCTCTGCATGATATATTCAAACTGCTTGTGTGTTTAACCACGAGTCCAAACACAAGTTCATTCCATTTTCAATAATATAAATAAGAAAAAAGCAGGAGCTTGGACAAATGCCCAACGTGCACATAGTTTCAACAAGGCAGTCATGTTTAGTCTGTGAGGAGTTGATTGTCTTGTCTCTCAGTTATAAATACATTACTCCACATGGGCTTCACCATGTGTTGTGGTTGGCTATTATGGTCAGAGGTTTTCAGTGCATCATATCTTTCACAGCAGATAGCACACTGCAAGCCACTATTGACAGAAAAAACCAATTCCCTTGGCAGATGATGGGAAATCTTTTAACTGTCATATCGATGCTGTCAGAGTGTTGGTTACTATTGAGCTCTCTGTAATAACTTGCGGTGGTCTGTTTTGTGCTTTGGTTGCAGGGTGCGGTGTGTGCAAGAGAATGCAGCCCATCTTCCAGCAAGCAGCCACAGAGACAAAAGGAAAATACGTAAGGCTGCTGATGAAACTTTGCCCCACTCAGCTGGTCGACAGCCTCTGATCGGCTGCCGTCCCTCTCTGATGTTTGCAGATGAGATGAGATGTGTCGGCCATGTGAATGCCTGGGTGGTTACCTTGGCAGTCTGCAAGTGTACAGTCTGTCAGCCTGACCTAAATGAAGGCTATCCTTGGTTGTATTTCCTATGCAACATCTCACAAGTAGTATCCCTCAATAACCTTTGCACCATTGGTTTTGAATTGGCAACATAATAAGTGGCTTTTTCTTAGAGGCCCTAATCCAAGTTCAGATCGGCTTGATTTATACTTTACTGTGTGTTTTAGTTAGCATTAGCACACCAGAGCAAAATTTGTGAGACAAAAATCCCAACACCAACCTTGCCCAGCAAGGTCCATCTAACAGTTTTAATGATTATAGTGTTTTATGGTATTGTACCAATCTATAATGAGTGACTATATTAAATGTGTTTCTTACTTGGCTTCCACCTGGCACCTGCAGGCACAATTAAATGTCCTTCCAGCTAAACTTTACAACCTCTCTATAGATTAAATGTCAGTTTGGTCTGCCCGGTCTTTGTGTTTACCCCTAAACTTTTCCTGTTTTCATCCCATTTTCTTCCCCTCTCCGGTCTCATGGGTTCCCCAAAGACCAATGTTGTTAGTTTGCAGACAGACAGTATTACAAGTATTACAGTTGCAAGCAAAATTGGTAAATGGGGGATGGGGAGGAGGAGGAGGGTTACTCTGTTCCCAGCTGCTGAAATGGGTTTGAAATGGGCCTGTGTGATCATCGAGGGGAAACAAACCCTTTGTGTTCATAAACACTTCTCCACAAGCACCAGGAGAGGTCTGTGGGTGAACTCTCTGCACAATGAGAGCAGACAGAGGCAACAGCCTGAGGAGACGGCTTAACAGAGCAGCACATCGTGCTCGCCTCACATGAGGCTGGAAATGTATCAAAAGATATTTAACTGCATGTTTGTTTGATTATTAGTCAGTGCTTATGAGTGATGCAATAGAGGGATTTATGTGTGTGTGGCGGGGGGGCTGAGATAGGTTTTTGGGAGTGTGCCTGTTATTGCAAGAGATTAATAGTGCTGCTGGGAAGTGAAGGGTTTGAATACTGAATTGGTGGTCAGCCAGCCCGTAAACTTGTGAATGCGTTTCTCACCTAAGTCACGGACACAGCAAGGTGGAGAGACGATTTCTGAAGTGTTTCATCTTGACTCACAAATCAATGTTGGAGTTTACTTTGATTCAGTCATTAGTGTCAGTTAAGTTTATTCTCCAAATAACAATTTAATCTATGCAAACTTTAATAAGACCATCGTGCCCATAGAGCACCGCTTTGAATTTGAAATACAATCTGATATGATTGAGCTGCTCTGTCAAAGTTGTATAGGCGGAGAGGGCACAGAGAGCTTGTCATGACTCATGCTCAGGCTTCTATTTATTTCTGTTATGAGGAGGAAGTTGTACAATGTTTCCTCAGGGAACCCGGGAGATTGCAGTTGTTTGACTAACATCAAACAAATGAATATCTCATGTTTTGTCTGTTAAATTAAAATGTCATTAACAAGTTGGTCACACAAAGTGAGTGTTTGAATACCTTCTGCTTATCTACATTCATTATATCCATGTTTTACGGGGCAGTCTCTTCTCATACTTTGAGTAATCCATCTTTTCATTGCGCAGCACTTTGATGATGACTAACCTGTTCTGATGTCCTTTCTCTTTGTTGTCTCACAGCCTTCACTTTCCTTTACCTTCCCGACAACTCAAGGCTCTTTTCTCCTTTATTTTGTTGTTTTAAGGTGCTGGCAGGAATGAATGTGCACCCAGCTGAGTTTGACGGCCTCAAGCACGAGTACAACGTCAAAGGCTACCCAACCTTCTGCTACTTTGAGTGAGTCGAGTCCTCTCATCCGTCTCTCTTTAGGCTCATTCCTCACTTCCAAGGCTCAGAACATGAGAGTAGGGCCACTTCAAACAGAAAGAGCAGTCCGGGCCTCTTAAACAGCAGCAGACTTGATGGATGCAGGTGGGAAGCAGAAAGTTTCTGACAAGCTTTGGGTTCCTCTGGTGTTCCCTTTGAAACAAAGTAAACTCAGAGGAGGAGGAAGAGGGTCAAGGATGCTGGGAGCAGCAGAGTGCCATGATCGTCAGTGGACAGAGATGTACAGGTGGTGCTGTACGGTTGGAGATGAAGAGGAGTTTCTGAGTAGTTCACTGATGAAATATTAATCAGCAACTATGCCAAAATGCCCAAAACTCCCTTTCTTCCAGCTTCTCAGTCATGAAGATTTGCTTTTTTTTCCCTCTGTCTTCTGAAAGTAAACTGAATCTAATGGCTTTGGAGTGTTGTTTGAACAAATTCAGCAATTTAGAGCGATCAGTGCCGTCCTCTGCCAAAGACGAGGTATTCTGTTGTGGCAAAAGCTGAGCAAACAACCCTGAGTCCCCTGCTTCAGAAAATATACTGAGCCAGTGCACCTGCCCCACTGAGATGAATGGAGAGGCTGCTTTTTTCACAGAGCTGTTGTCTGCCTGAAAACTCAAAATGAGTCAGCGCTTTTAATTATTGATGTGTCAGACTAAGTAAAGGCTTTTAATTACTATATTGGAGTTTGTTTTTTTTGTTCAATCTTTGAGAACAACTTCAGGACACAGGTGACATTGATTTAGTGCTTTAGCCTCTGGGATTTCTTTTTTTTTAGTGTGTGGAGGATTTATGCTGTTGATGATCTGATCATTTCAGTTTTCACTTCACTCAGTCTTGGACTTACACACACAAAATCAAAGCTTATTTCCACATGCACAGCAGGTCGCTCAGTGACTGATCGACGGTGTGTGTTAATGCAGACCCCCACCTATACTGACAGTATAGTTGTATGTGGGTGCTGGTGCTCTGTAGCTCATGCTCTGTTGTCAGCCTCTTACTCCTCCTGCGGCAGCTTTATCAACCCCATTTTCACTTTAAACACTCTCTCGCTCTGGTCTGGCCTTTTAATTAGACCGGGACTGCTTAAGTGCCTCCGTGGTTTGTCAGTGTTCATGCACCTCTTTCACACATTCACCACGTGTGTGTGTGTGTGAGAATGCGTGTGTGTGAATGTGTAAATGTGGGCACACATGCGTCCCCCTGCACTCATGTGTAGCTGAGCTGGAGCCAGTCTGTTAGCCAGGAGCACATTAGTGTCAGCGCAGGGGCTAGCTAACGACCAATCAGAGCCCATTGGCTTCAGTAATGAGCCTCTCACTGATAAACAGCAGCTAATCACTGCAGGGTAAATCGGAATCAACACCACTGGAGTTATCTTGCCATAGCACCCGCTGTAAAACGGTGTGTTCAAGGTCTTTTACCTTTCCTGTCCTACAGATTAAGAAACCTTTGAACTCAGCTCAGCAGCACGGTTGCACATGGCTTTCTATCAGTTAAAAGAACAATAAAGTAAAACTGTGTCTGCTCCTTTTGTCTTTGCGGTGTCCTTGGACAAAGGAAAACACTCAAAAGCGTTAGGCAAATGACATCTATTTCACATTTCCTCAGCTTGATTTTACAAGGTGTGGGTGTACTTTACAGGAGCAGAGATAAAGCAAGCGAATATAGAGCTGGTCATAAATCTCCGTGATTGAATTCGAAGCAGCCATCCCCGCCACAGAAGTCGGTTCACTTAAAATGCAAGTTTTAAGCTCCAAATCTGGTGTGTGTAATCATCTATCACCTTTAATAGCGTCCGTTCTGTATCTCCGCAGCTGTAACTGTGGTCGCCCTCACCATTTGTATTTGCAGGATCACACTGCCCAGAGCCAGTTACGACTGACACTGATTCTTCGGCAGAGGGCTGAGCCAGCCATACATCCGCTTTCCAGTCTTCATTTAGTCACAGCGAATAGAGTAGATGAAGTCATTTCTATGAAGAATAATCTGCTTATTTTTTTTTAGCCCATAAAGCTGAGAAGATGCTTCCAGCTCATTTCAAATGCATTACGAAGGCTTACTGGCATTTCTGATATGTAGACTATGTTGAAGATACATATACACAACACAAGACAGAAGAAGAAGAAGAGTATCAATCATTGCTCACCTTATTTCCATCTTCTTTTTTTTTAATATTTCTTTTCAGCTTAGGACTTTTCCATTTCTCACAGGTCTGACCCAGCTTTTTGGCTTAGAAACTGGATTATCTTATATTTTCTGTCATTGAGTTTAGGATCCTGTCTTTTTGTCCATCACACATGACTTGGATTACAGGGTTTTGTCAGTGTCAGCTCAGCAATTGACAATAAATCAATAAAATAAATAATTTCCTGAGTTCTAAGTTGCATCAAGTAACAAAACCAGTAAAACACTAAAAGTTGTCACTGAGTCCTTCTTGTTTGATCACATGTTGTAATTCTTAATCATTTCATTCTCTTGATACATTAAACACACTGTATTTCCAAACTTTTATTAGAAGAAAACATCCATTTAAAAGTGGTCTTTTTCATTTGAATTTAACTCAGTATTTGTGGAGGAACATATTTGATTACCAGCCGTGGACAATGCTGTACTCCAACCGTGACTCTCTTCCACAGTGAAAACAGAACACAAGCCACTCTTTCAGCGTTAATCACTCCTGTGTTTGGTCCTTATGTTGAGTAGGCTCAAAACAGTCGTTCTTTAGCAATAAATCATTCTATATGCTGCGTTTGTGTCGCAGTGCAGCCTCCTTATACCTCTATATCTCAGCTGGATGTACTGTAAAACACTGAACATGTATTATGTGAGTCAGTGTAGAAGTGTATTACACTTACAGGAGTGCTTTGGGAAAAGTGTAGCTGACTCAGCTGTAAATCAAAAATGTTACAGAAGTTGAAATGAAGTGTTTTTTTTTTCAGCTGACAGTCGTCATATTGCAGCTACTGTTTTGTCCATGTACAGATGGTTTATAGATGATCATGTTCTTGTTCTGTTGTCTTTCAGGAAGGGGAAGTTCCTCCACCACTATGAAAACTACGGAGCCACAGCTAAGGATATCGCCGACTGGATGAAGAAGTAAGCGTGGTCCTAATCACTTTCAGCCACTTAAGACGCAGTTAACAAGTAATGAATTAATCGTGGTTGTGTCCAAGTCTGTTTTTATTTCAGCTGATAAAATAACAACCTTCTGCTTTTTGTCTAGGACAATAACTTAACTGATTAAACATCTCACCTTAAATGTCTGGCACCGCCTTTTCTTTTTGCCGTAGTCCTCCTCATCACACCTTCTCTTACCTCCCCTCCTCACCCTGACTCACCTTGGCACGGTGTCATCAATCTGCCCCTCGTCTGTTCTTGTCTCATTTTTCTCTCTCACCTTGGCTCGCTCTCTCACTGCCCGTAACTCCCCGGCACCCCTCCTCAGCTTGGCTATCCTGTTTCCCCCATTTTCCGTCACCTCACTTCTCCCCTCGTGTTAAGGGCCTGGCAGAGTAGCCATGGCTGTCCACGGGGTTGCAGCCAGAGGGCACAGAGCGAGGGCTTTCACAGCTATCACAGGAAACGGAGCGAGACAGGGAGAGGATGTATTCCAGCTCTCCCTTTAGCCCAGAGACATCACTACACCCTCTCCAGTCCTGAGCTGTTACTGCTTACTACTGCTTATTCATGGTCCAGCAGTATAATTAAGAAGTGGCTAACATTTAGGCAATCAAATTGACAGAGTGATTACACGTTTTAAATTAAATGATAATGCTGAGTATATATTTCTATATATATTTCCTTTAAATAGGTGATAAATGGTGTTAAAATTTAATTCCACCATTGGTTTCTGTTTTATTTGATCTGTTTCTCCCTTTTTTTCTGGCACAAAAAACATAATTTAATGTGAACAGTCTGTTCTGGCCTTAGACTGTTGAATGTGTATTGTTCATATGCACAAAATATGTTCCTTATGGTAAAAGAAGATAGACGCCTGGCCTCCTGCAAGCCTCATCACATCTGCAGTTTGTCGTCTCAGAGGCTTTTTTTTTTTTTTCCTCTGGAGACGCTGCAGATGGGGGAAAAAAGTTGAAAAGGGTTTTTTGAAGTAAACGGTGCTGAAACGTTTTTTCCGGAATACTGTGATTTGCTGTGTTCGTAATTAGATACGTTGTGGCCGTGCTGCTCTCTTTGCCGCACTGTGTCTCAGAGTTTTTATCTCTGTGTCTTTCATCAGGCCTCCTTCGCCTCCCGAGTTTTGATAAAGTGCCTCTTATGTTCAGATTCAGCTCTCTGTGTTTTGTTTCTCTCCTTTCACCCCTTTTCACCGGCCTGAGTCATTCTTTTTTTTTTTCACGCCAACAGGAACAATAGAGGTCAGATTCTGACGGTTTCTCTCACACCACGCTGTTGAAATACTTTGCTCCTTTGCTTTTGTATGTCGCCATGTCCTAACATCTGCTCGATACTGAGCCTTACTTACCCTAGAGTCTAGTTTCAAGGCAGTAAGTAAAAGGAACAGTATTATCAGTCCCTCTGCCACAGTGTTGCACCAGGACTAGAGTACAGTACAAAAGTGGTGTGGTGGTCGCATAGCGGCAGGAGGAGGAACTGCACCTCATGCTGCAGAGGAGCAAGTAAAGATGTCATCTGATAAGGCCTGAGTGTAGCCTCAGTGCCTGATAAACCCTGATCCTGAGCTCTTTATGTATGAGAGCCATACAGTAAATATCAGACGGATGACATTCTGGATAAAAGATTCATATCTGCTGTTTTTTAAAACAATCTCTAGTCTCATGCAACTTCAAAATGTTGGCTCAGGCCAGAGTGTGTGATGATGAAAAAAAGGTTTGCAAAGAAGGGTGTGTGTGTGTGCGTGTGTGTTTGTAAATGACGTGTGTATATGTACACAAGTTCAGGGAGTGTGTGCTTGTTTATATCTGTGTCCACTCATTCTTGGCTTCGCACCACTGTGCTCTGTCATCAGGGCGTGGCTGCTTTGGTCCAGATGTGTGTGTGTGACATGATGGGTGGGGTGTGAGTTACAGCTGTGTCTGATTTTTGCTCCGCACAGATTACTCGCCAGCTGGAATTTTGTCTGCTTTTTAAATGACCCTCACCTCTGTTACCCTTCCTGTCTCCCTTTCCTCTTTTAGCCCTCAGCCCCCACAGCCAAAGACCCCTGAGGTGCCCTGGTCAGAGACCGACTCCCCAGTCTTCCACCTGACCGATGACTCCTTTGACAGCTTCCTAGAGGAACATCCTGCAGCCCTGGTCATGTTCTATGCCCCTTGTGAGTAAGAAAGCAATTTCCAAAAGATCAGGACTTCAACTTTATGATTCATTTCAAATGATTTGATCTTTATGATGGCAAAAAATTGTGCAAAATGAACATCAAAGCTTTGCAGAGAGGTCCATCCAACTGCCCAAAGCTGAGAAGATATTCAGTCTACAGTTGTATGAAATAAAACTTCAGCTGATCGACTAATGGAGTATTCAAGTCTGTGCATCTAAAAAGAGTAGCACAGTCACATTGATGAATTTACTAGGGACAAGACAAGTTTATTTATATAGCCCATGACTACAAACAGTTTGCCTGTTACTTTTATTGCCACAAATGAGTATGAGTAACTTTAAAGAGAAATAAAACACAGACAGAGCACAATTAAAATGTGATATTACTCGCAGTTTGTTTACAGATTTTGATTGACAGAGGAGGTCGAGCATCCAATCAAATAGGTTCCAGTTCTGATCAGCGGGTTAAATTAAGCCCTGCCCCCAGTGGGTGCTCAACCTGTTCAATGCGTGCTCGAGCACCGGAGCACCCACGGAATCTGTGCCTACGGCTGTGAGCAGAATCTAATGATTGTTGGTTTTGTTCTTGTTAAGGTTATGAAGCTAGTTAGAGTATTACCAGCCGTGTCCTCAAACAGCCCATCACCTTCAGAAACACGGAGAAAATAGTTCTAGTCGTAACATATGTGCAGCATTGGGTCAGAGGAGCTTCACATTCCTTCCTACTGTGGAGAACAGCCTCTTGGGTCGCGTCGTTATTTAGTCACACAAATAACATCAGTGTTTCGCTGTCATGCACATTGTGAGCAGGGGAGAAAAAAACCAAAGAAAGACTGGAGATGAAAAACAAAGAGAGAAAACAAGCCTGCTGGAGTAACTTTAGCTGTTTGTGTCACTCGCTCATCCTCGCTCGGAGTACGTCATGGTTGCCATATGGTTCACATACTCCTGCCTGTCGTTTTTACTCACGTCCCATACTGGTGGTCTCATGCAGAACTGGGTAAATGTAAGCGGCTTCGTCAGTGGGTTTGATTGTTGTTTTTCCACTTCCTGGTTGATTTGCTTTGGTGCAGCCCTCCTGCATGTGAGGGAGAGGATTTTTTGTATGCAACTGACACGTAACTGTAAAATCATGCAAATAGATTAACCCCCACAGCAGCTAAGCAACACAGTCTGGATCCTATTGCAGCCAATTTCAGGAACTTTCACTTATTTTTTACTTAACCACCACCGACCATGTCACCTCCTCATCCTCTCTCCTCCCTCCATCTGCCCAGCTACGCCCTCTCTCACCATGCTCATCTCAGCCTCCACGCTATAAAAATAAATGAATAAATAAAAATGGTGCCCTTTCCCCTAGCTTTCACCGTAATGATGATTCATTGTTTTCAAAATTTCATCACATTCCTTGCCAAACTACCTTCATACCTGCAGGTTGCCGGAAGCACTGCACTCCACCCAGAGGGCAAACACACTCTCCAGGGGTTGAAGTGATTAAAACACTTCTTTCACACACACACACACACACACACACTGCAGTGGGACCTGCAACAACCACTTCTTATTGCTCATGACCTAAAACTCAAAAATGTTTTGGCACTGTTGGATGGAGTATTATAAACTAACTTCTGCTCATTGGCAGGACCAAAAAAATGCTGTGACTTTGAATTTCTGTAAATATGATCCACTGAACAGGAACAGCCAAGTGACATCATTGCATCGATCACATCAGTCTGTTTGGAATTTAAAAAACAACCATTACGCAAGACGTCCAAACCAGGATAGAGTGAAATGTTGCATGCAGCCTCTTGGATCCACTTTTGATCAATAAGTAGCTAGAGTTCCTAACTGCATGTATCATTTTCTCTTTTATATACATGTTGAATACAAACATGTGCATCAGACAGCTTTGGAGTTGTTGGAATCTGTTGAAGGAGCCAGGTTTAAATCCTTCTTCCAGTTCCATTGAAAGCTTGGACTGACATCACAGAGATGAATCTGATATTGATCCATATAATCCTTTAGTAAAAGTCCAGAATATATAAACGGAACCAAACTTGCCCCCGTCAAGTCATTTTGTCAGGTTAGGTGTGTAGGCTAATGCATTACCATGCTGTAGCAGATACAGCATATGAAACCCATAAAGTGTAGATAATAGAGATGCACAATAACTATCGGTACAGATAGTTATCAGCCAAAATATGTCAATAAGTCCTATAACAACAGTAGTGATGTCAGTTGTATTATTTCGTTAAGTCAGAGGCAGAGCTATAATGTTAAATTCATCTTTCCTGACTACATCTTGGCCTTTCTAAGCCTCAGGTGTTTATATTAACTATTAAAAATGTTACTGGTTATCAATTATAAGAAGCAGGAAGTCATCAGTTATCAGGGAAAATAGTTATCATGCATCCCTAGCAGATAATTAACATCATCACTGAAATCTGGGGCAATAAAGTAACAAAATAATGTTAGATGTCAATTTTCCCAGTAATATTTAATGTAAATGTAATTTTCCAAATATATAGTTTGAAAATAACCTTTTTAATAGCCATGCTGTACATGGGCTTTAAATGAAAGTACCCATCCTGAGTCCTCACCATCTCACTTTTATATCACCATTTTCTAAGGCTTCAGCAGACAGCGCACATTATCCAACAGACTTGCAGATGAGTTTTGTGTCGTTAGCTGGTGGAGTTATTAGCTATCTGGGGCAGAAAACACGAGTGAGTAACTCGGGATAAAAAGTTTCTTTTTTTTTTCTAAGTCCTCTGCCATGTTAGGAGCTCCAGGAGCGCAGGGAGCAGACGAGTCCGTCCTCTCTGCTCCTACACGATGTCACAGCTTCACACACACTTGTCCCGCAGTTGACTCACCCTGCAGACAGCAGCCAGTCACCCACACACTCAAATCAAGGGCAGTCAGCTGAAACAAGCTGCATCAGATCTGTTCAGCTCACATGCACAAACACACACGAGTACAGATATTTGTACACCTGTGACGCACATTAAACACATATTTCACAGTAACATTTATTGCACACAGTTTCATTGCATATGGCTCTCTGACTCTCTCTCTCTCTCTCTCTCTCTCTCTCTCTCTCTCTCTCTCTCTCTCTCTCTCTCTCTCTCTCTCTCTCTCTCTCTCTCTCACTGTCACCCACACCCATACACACCAGTA
>OMNW01032616.1:0-11883 GCA_900303245.1 Selene dorsalis
TTTATGCAAAACTGTTGAATGTGGGAAAGATGGCAAGTGAACATTCAGCAACAATAGTAAAAGGAGCTGTATGTAAGACTGTGACCAAAACTGTTGCTGCAGTCAAATTCAAAACATTGCAGCATGTTGTTTCCCCTCCCCTCAACCCCAACTGCGAGGTTGCCAGATAGCCACACGCTAACCTCTGCCCTGCTCCATCATTGTGGCTATGGTAGCCCGAGACTCAGTCACACAGTCTCTACAATCTCAAAGTAAAGTGTTCACGTTTCTGTAGGTTGAGCAGGTTGTTGATGAATATTTAGCTTTGTACTCTGATTGAACTGAACTGTAACTACGAACATAGTTCACGTCAACTCAGGTGATCTGTACGGTATTGTTTCACTTCATCACTCTCACGCTACGCTCCATGTGTGTGTGTGTGTGTGTAACCCTGCATCTACAGGAGCCTTAGTCCCTGTTCTTGATGCCATAGATGAGCCAACATATGAGACGTGTTACTGCAGAATAAACAACACGAGCAGCTTAGTGTTTCCACAGTCGGAGTTTTCTCCTCCTCTTTCTTACCGTCATGTTATCAGGTGGCTCTGACTCCACACTGCTCCTCACAGCAGACGTGATGCTGCTGGAGCCTCCTCTGTCTTCTCTACAGCTGACCTGCTGCTCTACTGGACACTCAACCCTCCGCCTCCGACACTAGTAAGAAAATATTTCGCTGAGTCTCCGGTGCGAGGCTTCAAACACATGACGACCAGAGACAGGTGAACTTGACCGGACCAGACTCATCTCATGAACCGCTCCACACCTTCACCATCACTTTATTTGCCATCCGCTCCATTTCACCACATTTCTTCCCTCTTTTCCAACTTTCACTTTGTAATTCTTCCCTTTAGCTTTAGCTGAGATCGTTTTCTCTCACAGCCATGGCTGCAGCTCAGTGGGAACTGGCAACCTGGAGGCCGAAATGCCACTGACGCTGTGATTGGGAGAGAGTAGTGGGTGGAGCAACAGGCCAAAACACAAAGCCAAAACATAAACATGATTTGCAGCCTGCAAATACATTTTTTAAATGCGAATGTTCTGGTTGTACTATTGTTGTCAGTTAGATCAGTATTTCAAATGAACATGATTCCTTTGTCTCTGGTGACATATCGGGTGATTTTATGATTACTTGCAATACATTTCTTACATACAGCTTCTTTAACTGGATTACCGGTAACCGTACGGCTGTTCATGGCAATGCATATGAAGCATATGTTACATGAGGAAAAGAGAAATGTAACTGTCACACAACTTAGTTCATACACAGTGTTGTTTTTACTGTTACTGTGGCCGTTTTAATGGCAGTAAACAGTTTTGTGCTACTGTTATCATTTTATAAGCACATACATATGTATTGTCTCGTGACACGTTGAAATCAGTTTTACTCAGCCAACAACACTGCTTTATCTGTCTGGTCATCACAACACTCCATGAAGTACAAGCATGTCAGCACTCAAACTGACCCTCCACAGACATCCACCGTCGGCACACAGCTGTCTGTTCGAACTCTGAAAGAAAAGAACTCTGATTGGCTAAACAACCTGTGCCTGCTAGAGCTACAGAAAAAGGCTACAGAAAGGAGCTGTAAAACAATATTAAGCTGATCACAGGTACTCAAAACCATTGATACATCTTGTTAGGCATATAAACATTTAAAATAAACCATTGGATAAGAAAAAGTAAAGCTACAGTATATACATCAGAGAAAAGAGAATAAAAACCAGTCTTTAAAAGCATGACCTCAAGCTGATTATATAAATTGTTTGTTTGATTTTTTTTTTATCTGTTTTTTATGATTTTCTCGAGAGTCCTTTTCATGCACACTTTTCAACAGTGAAAGTTGGATGAAAACACACTGTACAGTTTTTGAATTGATACTCTGAGGATTTACATTCCCATATACCACAAAAATTGCCAAGCCATCAGCAGTGTCAAGCTGCATGGTAGATGTATCTGAGTTGCCTTTGTCAATATGCTGGAACTACCTGGCAGTGAGAGTTTTGTATCAGAACACTGCCTGGCAGGATGGAAGAGGCCGGCAGAGAGATTTAATGAAGCTTCCTCTGCCGACTAATTAAAATCGTCCTCTCCCCTGGTCTGTCATTAAGCAATGTTTTAACAGGAAGATGGGAAAGAAAAGATAGCCCGAGAGCTTTTATTTTGCAGCACTCCTGCAGCACTCTACAGTATGTCTATGTGTGGGTGGTGAATAGTGGGTATAGGTTAAGTGTGTATAGTCTATGATAATTTTCTGTGTTGGCATGTTTATGTGTTTGTAGGTGTTTGTATGTCAGTGCCAGTACTTGCTAAATGTTTCCTTACATTCCCTCTGTGTGTGTGTGTGTGTGTGTGTCCTGAAGACATATACTTGCAGCCAAAATGGTTCTCGAAAACTGAAATAAAATCTTATCCAATATTCATTCTTCTCCACACACCCTCTATGTGCCTGTGGATAGGCTAATGGGCTGCGGCATCGGCTTCTGACATGAGGCATTTTTCTAATATGTTTGAACTGCTGGAAGACTCCACTGGGGTTTAATTGCAAGGGAAATACACAGATATGTACTTAATTAAATCCCTTTACCAAGCCATGTTGTCTTATATTTGCATTCGATTTCAAGGTGGAGCTACTGTGTTAACGATGTTGTGATTTACAGAGGAGCTCAGTAGTTCTTTATCAGAGAACATTTACTTTCTTTCCTCCGCCTCTCTCTCTTTCTCTCTCTCTCTCTTTCTCTGTGTTTTTTATGTGGCAGTGATGGGGGCTGGCTCAAGGGAGCTTTTTGGCTCAGTGAACTTGTTGGAGAGCCGCACATTCAACAACTTTTAAATGATTTCAATATGCTTATTTTGATATACTGTATGTCTTCTGGAGGGAGTACCTAGCCCTAGAGCCTTGTGACTGTATCAAACTTTATTATGCAGGCTTTGAGCTGCATCACAGCTGCATTATGGCAAATACACTTAACTCAAAGTGAATAGAAAGCAGTGCCCTGCAGTGTGAAGCTAAAATATCATGGCAATAAACCATCTGAAGATAGGAAAACCACATATTTGGCTCTTCTTTTGTGCACTTTGAAAACACTTCCAGCTCTTCAGTCGGCCTCTGTCAGTTCAGCAACTGTATTGACTTGGCAATCTTGCTGAAGCTGTAAGCAAAATGTTTACAAAAGCTGCAGTTGTATGAAAGGGACATGCAAAGCCATCTAGTCACGATGGTGCTACTACAATAACCCCTTGTCATATCATCACCATATTTATGTATAACTTTGATATATTTCCCAGGAAACATCTTTTGAGAATATGCACTGATGATACGTACCTTCAACGCAGTCTCTGGCTGCTGGTCGTTCCAATATAGTACAAACATAAACTTGAAGACTTGAGTGAGACTGAGTGAGTGAGGTAATCTATCTCAGTGAACTTCCTGTCCCCTTTTATCTTTTTCAGTGCTGCAGAGGTCAGTCTCTGTCTTGCTGGTGCATTCAAGGTCTTGTCTTCTACAAGGGCAGGAAATGCACTTTCCTTCTCTTCATGTGTCTCCTTCTTTCTGGTTACACAACTTGTACATGAAGTCAGAAGATGATCTAAAGGAATGTGTCCACAATATGTTGGCCTGGGTTTTCATTGGGTGTTTACTGACAGTCAAACATTACATACAGTGATCATGTGGTCAGTTTTGCGTACCCCTGTGTTCTTAATGATAAAAAAACAAGCATCCAGTTTGCTATGTTCATTGATGCACCCTATGAAATAGCTCAAACAAGACTAAAGCCACAGTAACACCATTGTAGCACACCATCTGTAGTCAGATTTGACAGTAATCCTTGATCTGAAGAGAAAAGAAGAAAATCTAAAACTAAAATTGAATTCTGAAGGCCTTCACATGGCAGCAGTAGCTGAATGACAGACTACGATAGCAACGGCCCCTTGTGGTGGATCCATTTAACTGTTGGAAGCCACATTGCTTGGACCAACGGCATCCAGCAGCGTCAGTGACAGCTTTAATTTGGTAGCTGGCGGTCAACATGATTAGCGAACTGCAGGAGGCTTTTACAAAGTGGACCAACTGTCTTAGCCACCCACAATGTGGGAGGAGAGGAGAAAAAGCAATGAGAAGATTTTTAAGGCAGATATCCTGAGGCCTGAGAAGATGTGTGAAACTGCTCATAATAGATGTTGCTTCTTATTATTAAGGAAATCAGGTGCAATTAGGTATGCAGTTGTCTTTGAATGAATGCAAATGGTACAGGCACATATTGACAGATAAACTATATTCTGCGTGCATAAAGACACAATTCACACC
This sequence comes from Selene dorsalis, assembly GCA_900303245.1. NCBI lineage: Eukaryota > Metazoa > Chordata > Actinopteri > Carangiformes > Carangidae > Selene > Selene dorsalis. Next base: position 4,346 of record OMNW01032616.1, read on the forward strand.
TTTATTTCATACACAAGGGAGAAGCTGCTTCATTTTCCAGTTGGCAGGGAGTTGATGTGTTCAGATAGGATTTATTGATCATGTTGAGCACATTAGTTTACCCACTGTGTTCAGTTAAAATGCAATAACATATTTTACACCCTCTGTTCCATGCGAATGCAATAACACTAAAGTAATTATGCAAACTGGGGACAGCCACGTGATTTGTAAAAGCCCAGGCTTTGCATTGAATCTGGCTTCAGTGAGATCCAGAGAATATCCAGAGTAATACAACAACACTGGATTAATTCATACACACCTTGCTCCATTCACTGATTGATATGGGGAAAGGAGCCATATGGCAGAGACAATGACTGTGTATACAACCCTGTTGTTTTGGCTATCTTATTTGTATATGACCAAATCATGAACATACATTTTGTAAAGACACTTTACAGGCTAAAGTCATGTTCCTTTTATTATAGAGAGAAACCCAACAGTTCCCACAAAGAGCAGTACTTGTTGATGCATGGAGAAACAATTCAATTTTATGAGGAAGAATGTGCAGGTGTATTCTGTTTATTGTTAATTAAAAGTAATGATAATAACAATAGAGTCTTATCGGCAGAGTCCTACAGCTCCAAAGTCAGAGATACCTGCAGAATGAGGCCAGAGAGAGAGATGGAGGGGGAAAAAAACTAACTACATGGGAGTGTGGGAGTTGGATATAAATGCATGACGAGGGGGATTGATTTGTAAAATCAGTGTTTAGTTAGCACCAATGTCGGAAATTATCTTTTTGAAAAAAAAATCCACCGGCCAAGTATGTTTTTGTCTTTTGTATGTCTTAAGATTTTTGGTACAGTTACAATTGCCTACTGCTACAGTTCCTAATGGTGTCACAAAGGACATTAAGTACTGCTATTCTATCCACCCCATTGGTTGATATATAAATATTAGCAAAAGCTAAATGAACATTTTCATACTGAGCTTTAATAAATAACCGTGGAAAACACATCCCCAATCCTCCACTACAGCTGAACTTCTGGCTCAAAATTACTTCCCCATTACATCCCCTCCTCCAATCAATTTCATTACCTACATTACTGTCTGATTCCTGGATCAACATTTCATCCATTTTCTTCAGCTCCATCAGCTTCTTCTTGCAGTTCTTTTAATATTGTCTCTGGCACAATTAAACCATAAAGTGCCGATGGGGAATTCACACACAAAGACAAACTCTGCAGGATTTTTAGCTTAACTATGCTGCATTTTTACCTTAATTAAACAGCTTTGGAGTAATTGTGATGGTTAAATAAATGACTTGTAACTTGTTACAGGCAGAATGGAGGCTCTCTGTCTTCCATATAGCGTCTTTTGGCCAAAAACCAACCTTGCAAGATCAGTGCTTCCGCCCCGGTGTCCCAGCTCTCATCTCAGCGGCACCACAAAACAAACTCGCTTCGTAACCTGTAATCTCTTGTTTATGACAGATAAGACTACGCAAATATAAACATCGTAACACGTACACTACTCACAAAATGTTAGGGATATTTGTATGTCATTCCTGTGACTCTTCCAGTCTCTCTGTGTCTCTGTCCAACCTGCTGATGACACTCTGTGACACTCTAAGCTCAGTGGACACCTCCCTCTGACAACATCCTGTCTGAATCCTGAATGTAAAGGTTATATTGCATTTATGTGCATTCTGAAATATGACTAACTTTTTGTGAGTAGTGTATATGATATGATCTCCAGACTTGACCACACAGACAGGTGTGTATGTGTGAGTGAGTTACTATGGTTACCGCGATGCTCCCATCCCCCTGCTATTTCTCCGGGGCTGAAAAGGAGTCGCACTCCGGCCCTGCACACGTCACACGAATGATCGTGCATTTGTAGAAAGATGTTGTTGTTGTTGTGCGCGACATAGAGCTGCAGCTAGTTTTGTCTTTTTTAGAACACACCTCTGCTTTGCTCTGGACAGGTTCTGAACTTTATTTGTTTCATGATAGTTTTGACAAATCATCATCATCATCATCATCATCATCATCATCATCATCATCAGACATATTGTTTCTCTTAAGGAGTGAAAGTCCCCACATCTCTACACATCACTACATTGGTGACACTAACCAGGAAAATAACAATAGCTAGGGTTGTGGGAGGCAGACCTCACATTGCCACAACCCACCACCTCTACAACCACTATGCTGACCTCCTCCACTGAGCAATTTACTACCAGCACAACTTTAAATGCATAAAGCCATACCAGGTTTTGCCTGACCGAGCAGATAGCAAAGGGAAACTACACCTGAACAACAGTCAGGTACACCTGCCCCAGGAGGCTCTAGTGTCACTGAAAGATTTGTGAATGTTAACAGATTATATTTCCAAGCCTTCTGAAATTCTTCTCTGTTTTCAAGCGTACAATACTTTATACCACACATTTGCAAATTGTACCGCGCAGCTAGTGTCTTAACTTCCTTTTCAGAGGCTGCAGCAAAGTTATCAGCTTAAGTGAGCGTAAAGTTGACATAGCTTCCATTGTAGTGACACATGTTAGTGGACTAAATAACAATGGAGTAAATTAAATTTGAATACAGCATTATCACAGACACTTAGTTAAATGGAATTTTAATTGATTATATTGAATACAAACATTTGAAAAATGTTAGACAAAAGAAGGCTTTGGGTAAATGTTGAATGTTCAGTTTTTATTCCACTCATCAGCACAAAATTAAGGGCGTGATTAAAATATTGAATGGGATCATTTACATGTTGAGAGAGGTCTACTGTGTGTAACAGTGAATTAATTTAAGACCAAGGCTGACACAACACGAATGTTGAAATCACCCACTACTACTTTATCAGCGCTAAATAAACAGTCTGTGGACTCAGGTGAGAACAGGTAGGGGTTTGTAGAACTGTTCTTTGTGCCTTCCAGCATGGGTGTGAAAGAATAAGGCTTTCAGATGAGTTATGACTAAGTTTAGTTTTAGGGCTGATTAATAAGCTGGAATGAAAAATTGCTGCTACCTCCCCTCAGCCTGTGCTTCGAGCTGTGTGAAAATTAATATGAGAACGGGCGTTGATTCATTCAGACTAACATATTCATCCTGTTGCAGCCAGGTTTCAGAAAGACAGAGTAGATCATTCAGATGATCAGTTATCAGGTCACTGAAGGTATTTAGATGATCTATTATTCAGTAGTCTACATTTAATTCCCTGTCTCTTGGCTCTGTTACAGTAGTTGTTTTCATTTTTACTATGTTTTTATGGATAACTCTTCTGTTTACTTTTGATCCAATAAATGTGATCAGAGGGCAGACACCGTTTCTTTAAGATGACTGTTCAAAGTGAATTATCGAGAAGCATGCAAGGCTTCAGCTTTCTAATACAGTCAGATTTCTAAAATGAAAGCTTCTCCACCCAGAATGAGATTCATGCTGTCCCTAAGACTAGGTTTACCCCTAAAAGTCCAGCATTTATCTACAAAGCTCACATTGTTTGCTTAACACCTCCTCAACAGCCAGTGGCTAAACAATGACATGTGTGTCTGCTTTCTATGAATAAATGGTCATAAATCAATATTTTTTATCTCTTAATACATTGTGAATATTGTGTTCTAAAATGCATTAAAGCTGTCTGCTTGCAGTCAAGTGCAATCAAGATAAGTTTAGACTTTTTTTTGGGAAAGCATCATCACCTCACCCAGGATAATTTGTGAAACTTCAGCTGGAGGGTTTCATTGTCATCGCAATTTTAACATGATGATAAACACATCAAAAAGTTGCCTAAAATGCGATGAGTATGTGTTATATACAGGCGCCATGCCTTCATGCTCACTTTACACTCATACACCTCATACTGTACCTGTGACCTGAGTTGTTGGTGTTACATTGTGTTATGTCTGGCAGTGTGATAGATGTAACATAACGTAACAACAACAACAGTGGACTTCCATTGGGTCTCTTTGATACCACGGCTGAAATGTGTCCACGTGGCATTAATCATGGCATGGCTTTTTGTGTTTAGTTGACTTATAATGTCTGGAGTTTGTTTACAGCGCACAAGCTTTCCACTCTTGTTCTCTGTTTTTGGTGTATTTGTGTGGCAGTGTTACAGCGCCACTACAGGCCTGGCATGTGTACCACAGCATATTGAGTCATTTTCAGAAAGACACAGAATCTGTATAGTTATTATGCACAGCTGAATATTTGTCTCTTTATTGCAAGTCATGTCATCATTGCAGTAATGAACAGTGTCATGAACAGTGGTGTTTGATGTTCTGCCTGTTCCCATGTTGGTTCTCCAGGTTCTCCAGCTTCCTCCTACAGTCTACAAATATGCATACTAGGCTGATTGGTAACTTGATTGCCCATAGGTGTGAATGTGAGTGTGTGAGGTTGTTCATCTCCATATGTCAGCCCTGTGATAGACTCGTGACATGTCCAGGGCTTAGCCTGTCCTCACCCTGTGTCAGCTGAAATAGGCTCCAGCCCCCCCTGCAACCCTTCACAGATAAGTGATATAGACAGTGGATGGATGGAAACCTAAAACCAGAGTAGTTTCAGAAATTTTCCCGAATCCTGTCTGAATACAAAGAGAGTCCAAACAGCTATGTTTATTTCTGTTGACACACAAGCGTATGAATGCACACACACACACACATTCAAATCTTCACATATTTTGAAGGCACTGCATTTTTACCACTCCTGAGCCTCATTAGGCCAATCAGTATTAATTTATCCCCATCATATGCTGTTAGCGCCCTATAATAAAATATATATACATATATTAAACCAAAATGAAAAGAATAGCAAAGGATTTGAGGAAATGTAGCATCCATCAGCTTTTTCCCCTCTCTCCCATCAGTGGTAATTGATATTTGAGGCTTCATTTTGCACCCCAGCCTCCTTTTGTTGAAATGAGCTTTTGGAGCGCAGAGAAAACAGCTGAGGCGGTGGAAATGGAATTGGTTGTGTGTCGGTGCATGAGAGAGTGGGATTATCCCAGCGTAATGTCAGCCTTATTAAACACTATTACAGTCTATAGATCAGACAGGGATCTGAAAAGGATATACTGCCAGCTCATCTATGTGTGTAAATTGGGATTATATGCTCATAAATGAGAGTGTTTTATTAAACATCAGATATGATCCAGTGGCTGTGGTCTACCTCTGATATGATCCAGTATTTCTCAGGATTTGTTTGTAGTTGTAGTCGTAGTTCTGTATTTCATCATTGCAAATGTCATTCTGAGTTACCCCCGTCATTTATTCAGTATATAGAAAATTCAGGGCAACTGCATTTAAGATGCTGCCAGTGCAACAATGCATTTTTTATTCTGTCTTTCTAACGGGTCAAATGGACTCACACAGACTGGCAGATGTAATGTACTATAGGTGTGATCACACATGACTACAGAACAGTTTCACTGATTTTGTAATTCAGTGCATGGAAGTGATTTCCACCAGACCCTAACAGACTTGACTGATGTAAAAGATATGTCTGCTATGTGGTGCCAGCTTGACGGCACATGCCATTACCTTGTGCCAATTCAAAGCAGCTGTAGGTAATACTGTATGTGTATGTTGTGGTATAGATCGTAACAAGTGAATTATTTATGATAAGCTGGCGCTGGCTTGCTTGCACTCGTGGAGTTACAACTAAGGCTCAACAGACATGATTCTGAATGCAGTCAAACAAGAAACCGAATGAGTTTGTAATCATTTGCGATAGGCTTGCAATAGGTGGTGACCAGACAAGATTATTAAGCTAAATTGATGTGTTTCCAGTGCCTTTAAATATTTGAGTGCTACAGTAGCAGAAATCTATTTCAGTCTACTCTGCTCATCAACAGAGACTAATCACTGTGTGCCATCCTCATCATATTACATCATGGTGCTCAGATGAAAACTGAGCATGTATGCCATCAGAGAATCAGTGCAGGTGAGTGCTATCACACCAGTCAAACAGTGTTACAGTACATGGAAGGCAGCTGAGCCTGAGGGCAAGTTCCACTCTCAACATTTGGCTCCTGAAGCAGGAAAAACAAGCTGTTATTTGTTTAGTGGCTTTGTTTTCTAAACATTTCTCAACAGCAGGAACTGACAAAGTCAGACACACGTGTACTCGCAGACAGCTCCTGAGATATGTGCCTGCACATTGCACACCAACCCTGACTCCATTAAGGAAAGTTACTGCAAACATATTTTGAAAAATACGTTGTTTTGCCAGAACCAAGTCAGTTTAATGAGGAAATGTTGTAAATGCATGTGTCTGCCAAGGTACAAAATCTCACAAAATAACAACCATATTCATTTATTCTGCTGTGTCCACTTGTAGCAGTTAAGGCATAATCTCACATTAATATGATTGATATGATGTTTCAGCACTCACAGGACTTGGTTATCGAGAGCACAAGGTCATAGTGTTAGTTAAAACTTGACCAAGGTTGCCTTTTTAAAAGTGTGAGTAAAACAAACCTTAACCAAAGCGCAGTTGTTGCCTTAATTTAGATGCAAAACGTAATCTCTAGAGTCAAAGTCCTGGACTTTGTATTATTGTGCTGTTGTTCTGTGTGTCCATCATCCACACCAACCACCTCCCTGGGACTCTCAAGTAGTGCAAAAGCACAACACTTGTATTTAAATTTAGCTTGTGAACCTGATGAAGACAGTAATTGTGTTTCACATCAAAATGGTAACCACCAAAACAAACTAGCAGTATAGAAATGTTATACCTTGAATACAATAATGATTACACACATGCACTCAATTAACGTGACATTCCACCCAAAGCCTCTTTGTTTTTATGCAAAACTGTTGAATGTGGGAAAGATGGCAAGTGAACATTCAGCAACAATAGTAAAAGGAGCTGTATGTAAGACTGTGGCCAAAACTGTTGCTGCAGTCAAATTCAAAACATTGCAGCACGTTGTTTCCCCTCCCCTCGACCCCAACTGCCAGGTTGTCAAATAGCCACACGCTAACCTCTGCACTACTCCAGCATTGTGGCTATGGTAGCCTGACAATCACTCACACAGTAGCTACAGTCTCAAAGTAAAGTGTTCACATTTCTGTAGGTTGAACACTTTGGTGATGAATATTTAGCTTTGTACTCTGTACTGAACTGAACTGTAACTACGAGCGGAGTTCAAGTCAACTCAGGTGATCTGCAGGTTATTGTTTCACTTCACCGCTCCAACAGAGTTTCTGTGTCTGTGTGTGTGTGTGTGTGTGCAGCGGTGACACACACACACACACACACACACTGTAACCCCCCTCACTGTAGAGAATTTCTTCTTGTTGACCAAACGGCGCTGCTCTCTCTCTCCGCCATCTTCACTCACACTGATTTTCAAATACCACCGGTATTACCTCACTGGATGTTGCTTATACTTCCCATTCATGTTGCTACAACACAATACACTGAGTTTCTGTTATTTTGAGCAAAAAAGACAAAAACTGCAATTAATCTTGATTAAAAATTCTAAACGCTTGACAGCATTAATATATATCTATATATAGATATAGATAGATAGATATCTATGTG
>OMNW01032625.1:0-10689 GCA_900303245.1 Selene dorsalis
GTGCTACATGGTGAGGGCATTGAGTATTTTCATATACAATAACTTGACTTTGTAAGAAAGAGTGGGTAATCTTTCCAGTTGTTGTTGTTTTTTAGCACAAAGTGAAACACAGTCCTGTAGCGCTCCTGAACTGCTTGGTGGTGTCTTTGCCCCTCGTCAGAAGACTTATTCGAGTGGAACTGTAGTGACTTATATCTGCAATGAAGGACTTAAACCTGTAGTGAAGGGTTCTTTGGCCACAATCACATGTGAAAATGGTAAATGGTCTCATCAAGCACAATGTATAGGTAAGTGTTCCCTAAATACATCTACTGTTCTCTTAGTTTTAGCCAAGCTAGCTGCCTGGCTCCAAAGTCGGCCTGTCAATCAATCCTCCACAACTTTGCTCCGCACTGAAATCTATCAACAGCTGTCGGATGTATTGACACAGTTGTGTTCAGACATTCAAGCCCCATTCTGGATGAACTGCAGAAAGTTTGGTGATTCCCTGATTTTACATCTAGAGCCATCGTCAGGTCAAAATGTAACCATTTAGATCAGCAATTCACTTCATAATCTAAGGACATTTCCCTCTGCCTCAACTGTAGTAGGTGCAGTTAGTGAATGTGCTCAAGCATTTTACTTATGTACAGATTAGCATGGAGACATTAGCAGTTATCTTAAAACAGCACTGTACCACAACAGCCTACATTATCATAACAGTGTGAAAGTGTTGCCAAACGATGGTCTTGTTCTGTCTTGTATTTCTCAGATGTAAAGGCCTGCATTCATCCATCTATCCCCAATGGACATTTTATTGAAAACTCTAATGGTTGGTATGAGGAGGGATTCACAATGAGGATAGTATGTGACCAAGGATATCAACACAGAGGCGGGCTCACAGTTACCACATGTGTAACTGGGGAGTGGACCTCTTTGCCCATCTGTGAGGGTAAGTCTGTCACAATAGTAGGAACAATACCAGTTTAGATGATCTGGCATTGGCTGCTCCAGTGGGTCACCCTGTAGGACACAAAGCATGTAGACTTAGTTCTTAGCCCAGTGGCCTGGGTTTGAATCTGACTCTGCTGCGTGTCCTCTGTCCTCTCTCGACCCTGATTTCCTGTCTCTCTCCGACTGTCTAAATCACAATAAAGGCATAAAAACCTCTCTTTAACTGCTCCGGCCTCACCTCAGGTCACATTATCTACAGAAGTTTCTGTTCATACAGAGATCCCCCTAAAGTCACTGTACGGAAAGAACTTAAATATAGATACTATGTTTCTGTGTCTAAAGTCATGACTCAAAGTCATCATCTGTAACAACCATCTATTCATAGGGACGTCTTTTTCTGTCCCTCCTCATGATTTATTTTCTCATCTACAGAATATGCCACTGCATGTGGTCAGCCCCCTGAAGTTCCTCATGCTGTGATAATTAATCAGGGATACAAGGAGGTTTCTCCTGGAGATACAGAGGTTCTGTATGTATGTGAGGATGGATACGCTACAGACGAAATATATGTCAGCACATCCATCTTTTGCAGAGCTGGGGCCTGGACTAAAGGTCCAACATGCAGTAAGTGGCGAATATCAATCCTGTCTATATTTTTTATTACTTGATTGGCCTCTGTGTTCATTTGCTTTGTTTATCTGCTATTTGCACAAACACATTTGCACGCACAAATAATTTAGAGGTTAGTGACTATGTTTCTAAAAAACCTTTGTAGTAACCGAACACCAACCTCCATGGCCAAAAATCAGGCTTCATTCCAAGCTGATTGGTTATGCAGTTTGAAATAGGGATGTCTTGAAGTTTTCAATGCCAAATGTTTTTCCACTTAGATAAAATAGGAGATCCAGGTGATGGTTCTCCAGGAGCAGGAACCGGTGTGGAGGGAGGCACAGCTACTGGCCATGAGGAACAACCTACAGCTGAAGGTAGGATTATGGAGCTTTCTATCAGTGTGACATGATACAATCTTGAAGAGCAGATTTCATTCACTGATTTGAAGTTAAATTTACTTCATTGTTTACACTTTCTGCAAAATGCAAATGGAAAATTCTTTTCATGCTACTCTGAGCCACAGAAAATCCCAAAGTGACACTAACTGACTTGTGCTCTGCCCTCTATGTGTCGCTTCATCTGCTCTGTATCTTACAGGAACTTCTACGAACTCTGACAAAAGCTACAGAACAAGTAAATCATTCAGATTTATTGCATCTTTAACATGACATGTAAAGGACTTGATTTATTTATTTACTCATTTATATCCATATGTGTTACCTAAATATTATAATTGATGGCTTGGGTCAAAATCATTGTTTTACATCATACAACCATCAAAATAACAAAGTAACATAAGGCTAATTGCACAATGCTTGTTGTATTATAATAAGTTATCTTGTTGTTGCTGCTGTGATGATCTTTTGTTGAGCTCCTGTGACAACCTTAATGAACCTCTTTTTTTGTTTCAGTCAACGACTGTGGGCCACCACAAAACCTTCCAAACGCTGATTATACAGTAGATATCGACCGAATGTCTGTGACATACAAATGTAAATTCCATTTCGGACTAATAGGTTCACCCACTGTGAAGTGTAACAGTGATCGTACCTGGTCAGATCTACCCACCTGCAGAGGTATAAACTAATCAGTACCAATTTTCATTTTAAACATCTATCAAATGTGTTGCCTAAAAAATTAATCGTAAGTTGTTTTTTTTGTCTTCGTTTTGTTCAAATAAAGATTGTGTCGCGCCATCCGGTCAATATCAAGGTGGTTTATATCTACGTAATAACACAGTCATTGAGATAGGACGACAAACAAAAGTCCAGTGTGCAAGACCTGACTTGATAAGTAGAATTTTCTGCAATAATGGATGGATATTCTATACTGCATGTAAGTATATATAATATCAGCTCTTTGTATTTTAACTTGTCTCAGAGGTTTTTGGATATATGTCAGGATATATATATATATATATAATATATTCACTGCTCTGTTGTGATTGTATTGTTATGGTGTCTTTTAGGTTGTACTGAAAGTGCGCATCAAGAAGTAAGCGAACCTATTATCTTTACATGCTTAATAATATTTTAACTGTTTAATGTTGGATAACACTTAGTTTTACGTCAATTATACCCTGCAAATATTCATTAATTAACTGTTAATATTATTTCTTTTTGTCTGTTTGTAACCAGGGATTCTGCCAACCAGCTATATTACCAGCGCCTGTTTAGATTCACCAGAGAACAACAAAAACTTTTGAGGTGCAGCTACGCCAAGAAAAATGCCTTCACACTTCAGTTTCATTTCTTGTAAACAAGTTATTTCTTGTTCATTTTGATGATCTTGAAAATAGACCCTCACTGTTGGACCTTGATGTTGTTTGACAGTCAGCCTGCATCTTTATGAATGAGTCTCTTCATGTACTAATGACACAATCAATTCCTTCAATACAATAAAGCTTATATGGCCTGTAATACCAGAAAACCTCAGCATAATCTTTCTGTATTATTTTTGAATGCAAATTATAGCTGTAGATTTTCTTTTGATGAAAAAGTCATTTTTATTTGCAATTTTGTGTTTGACAGTGTCTGTTCAAAGCAAAGAGTTGTTAAAACAATTAAAACAGGTGTTTGAACAGTTGGAGGTATTAAAATGACAAAACTGCAACTTTATGGTGGGAATTATATCAATACAAAATACAATTTGAATTAAGATTCAGATAATCAAAAATCAATACAGTTTAGAACTGTCAACATATTTCCAGATCAACAGTGCGTCATTAAATGATGCTCTCCAAACATTGGTCAAATTAAACTTTTGCATGACGGACCTGTAACGCCAGAGTCAGCACTGACAGCTGTGACAGTCTAGAGCAGAGGTCTTCAACTGGGGGTCTGCAGCACTGGTATCAGTTAACAAGGTGTCTTTATAAACGGCAGTGGCAATGCCACCCCACTCAAAAAAGGGCCCAGGAGCCAAGGCAACCCTTCTCTGGTGTAAAAGTTAAAAAAGCCTTTATTTAGGCAGCTAGTTCATCGTGAACATTAAAAAAAAACAAACACCAACATGTTTCAGCCCTGCTCTGTGACCTTCATCAGGGCATGTAGCAGCAGAGTTCACAGGTGGCCTGTGGTAGTTGAAGCCAGAGTGAAGGATTTGTAGGAGGCAGACTCGACGCACAAGTTCCCAGTATCAAAAAAAGTGCATTTATTTTCAAAAAGAGGGTGTCACCAAAAGATACAAAACCAAAATGAAACTATCTACAAAAAGTAATGAACGCAACAGTTAACATAACTTAACTGAGAAGAACTGAACTCAACACAAAGAAACACATGGCACACTCTGCTGTGCACATGGCCTTGCCCTCTCTCTGTCTTCACACACAAAAGAAGAGAACCCTTCCCCCTCAAAGACTGAGGTTAAACCAGGAGGCACCTGGGCTCCACCAAACCCAGAGGGAGGATCCTTGACTCCCCTGTGAACAGGTAAGCATCCACATGAAGACTTCTCCCCTCTAGGTGGTATGACCTGATGAGGTCATCCAGAGCACAGAAGCAGGAAGTAAAAAGGCACCTCCTCCTCTGTCTCAGGACTCCCCCTGGTGAGTATGACACTTACAAAATAAACCAGTACACTTAAACTAATAAACTTATTTAACTTAACATAACTTTTATGTGTATTATTGCTCTAGAATTGTGAATGTAAATGATTTGAACCTAAATAAACATTGCAAACACAACCAAACCCGGGATAGGCTGCATCTGCAAATTATAAAACAAAGGTGAAATGATGACTAAACAAACAAGCATGTTAACTCAAATAAACAACATATAAAAGGGACAAATGAGGTGCTCTCACCCACTTTGTCACATGGCCTAAATGAGGCCCTGCTCATATTAACATGTTGACTTGTTGTAAGAAAACAACAGTGTGCAGTTTTGCTATTCAAACATCCATGACAGTGTGACTGTGAGCCAGCACGAACCATTCAAACACCTGAAAGGAATTCAGCTATTGTTCGTTTTATCACTCAATCAATCAATCGATCAATCGATCGATCAAATTAAATTAAATTAAATTAAATCAAATCAAATCAAATCAAATCAAATCAAATCAAATCAAATCAAATCAAACTTTATTTATAAAGCACTTTTCATACATTAAAAATGTAGCACAAACTGCTTTACATGTTTAAAAGCAACCACCCACCTAATGCTGATCTCTGCACACAGCAGTCTGGGAAATCAATTTGAAATTTGGACTTTGAATAGTCCTGTAATTTTTAGAGAGTATTGCGAAATAATAACTTAACTTAAACAAACACATGTCAGATAAGGTTAGTGCTGAAAATGAGCAACCCTCCTCTTCATGTCACTGCATGTGCCAAAATGGGAAATACTTCAAAATATAACAGCAAATGATGCAGTTGTATAAGACACCAGTCTGTGCAATACATTTTTAAAGAACCTCACTTGAGCAGGATACTATTACAAAATGTGACTGATTGTGCATTAGTTAGTACATACAGCTTATTTTTGTTGACTCCGGAGCACCAACATTGTGACAGTAACTCATCCTAATGTTTACTATCTCTGAACCTTTTAGCTCAATGGGGAAATGCCCTGGACAATTATTAACTGATCCAGAGCTGCACAAAGCTCTTCACCTTGCTTTATCATGGTGATTTCATCCCTGGCGACATGAGCATGAGGTACCTTGGTTTTGTTCTCCTTGTGTGGATTCCTGTGCTGCGAGGTAAGAACATTCAATTCTGTCACTTCAAAACATCTTAATTTGTTACATGTATAGTTGTGCATTTTTGTTTGTCCTTGTATTACAGCACAAACAGCAGCTCAGTCTTGTAAGCCTCCCACACTGAACAGTGGTTATTTTGTCCCTGATGAAGAAAGTTATCGTCACGGAGCGTCGCTCACTTATGCCTGTGATAAGGGCCTTAAACCAGCTGTGGAGGGTTGGTGGGCAAGTAGCAGATGTGAACACGGTAAATGGATTCATGAACCACAATGTATAGGTGAGTATTTGATGAATACTTGACTGGATCAACTGGGGGTTGATTTGAAATCTCCAAGTTCACAGTGTTTTGTGCTTACGTCTGCCCGTCCTGGGTGAGGGATCCCTACTCTGTTGCTCACGCTGAGGTTTCTCCAATTTTTTTCCTTGTTAAGGGTTCCCTTGGGAGTTTTTCCTCAGTCGATTTGAGGGTCTAAGGGCAGAGGATGTTGTTATGATGCAATGTAAACCCCTTTGAGACACACTGTTGGGGATATACAAATAGAATTGCCCCGCCTTGCCTTATGGTAAAGAAATAACATCATCAAATCTGTCAGTATATAAAAAATCAACGGTGACAGAGACAGTGAGAAAAATGGCATCACATTATTTCAGACTCCACTGCCACCATAATCCTATGGGCCACCAGTAAGAAATAAGAAAATATCAATAAGAATTAATTTCTTTTTCTCTAACCTTCGCTTTGTTGTGAATCTTTGAAATCAATCTATTCATGACTTATAACTTGTGATGACAGGTACTTAGTACTAAATATTTCCAAAGTATCTATAGTAAACATTCATAAACATAATTTTGGAAACATGTAAATATGTTGACTAAGACTGACATTTTCATGTTTTCTCTCCTCAGATAAACAAGACTGCATTTTACCAACAATCCCCAACGGACAAAACACTAAAAATTCGAATTTGTTTAAGAATGGAGACACATTACGGACAAAATGTGACGAAGGATATGACCACAAGGACAACGTCGCAACAGCCAGATGTGATAATGGAACATGGTCATCTTTGCCCATCTGTCAGAGTGAGCCTCTCAGATATGTTACTTGAGAATGAAACAAATGAGACAGCTACTATGTTTCTAAATCGTGAATCAAAGTCATCATCTTCAACACCCAAGTATACACAGGGACGTCTTAACCTACCCATCTTTATGATTTATTATCTCATTTACAGAAGATGCCACTGCATGCGACCAGCCTCCTAAAGTCCCTCATGCTGTGATCCATCAGGAGGGATACAAGGAGGTGTTTCCTGCAGACACAGAAGTGCTGTATATATGTGAGGATGGATATGCTATCCAGGATAAACGCAGGAGCATCTTTTGCATAGCTGGGGCCTGGGACAAAGGGCCAATATGCAGCCAGCGTATGTGTGCAGTGAAGACATGGTTGAAGAAATGAATGAAAATGACATAGCAGTAACTCATACCTAATCAGCAGTGTGTTCACTGTACCTTTCAGCATCTTCAACCAGCCCTGGAACAAACGAGAGACAGATTCAAAGTCAAACCACAGGTAAAGAAGTACATGTGTTTCTCCTTTTGAGTTACACCTGTCAGATACTATCTCAACCAAACAGAAACCTCTTTGTTTTCTCAGTTTCAGTCAGCAACTGTGGAACACACCCCACCCTTGAGCATGGTGATATTGACGAAATTGATGACATGTTTTTGAGATTCCGCTGCAATGCGTTTTACAGACGAGTGGGTCCAGAGAAAGTGGTGTGTCACACAGATGGCACATGGTCACAACTGCCTGTATGCAACGGTATAAACAAGTCAATCCTGATAACACGTTTATTTCAAAGGTCTGTTCAGGAGTGTCTGTGTATCTTCTTGATTTTCCTTTCGGAAACAGGTTTTCAAAAGAAAAAGAAAAAGAAAAAGAAAAGAGAAAAGAGAAAAGAGAAAAGAGAAAAGAGAAAAGAGTTGGTAGCTGAGAGCTGCATGTGAATGTGTACACCTAAATCTGAAACTATCAGATATTTCAATGATTCTGAGGATGGAAGTGTTGTGATCAAAAATACCTGTATTCACATGATAACTTCATTTCTGAAGATACCTGGATACAATTTAGATTTCATATATAATTTGGCCCTTTTGTCTCTACAATTTGAACTTAAGACAATTAATAATGACCTCATAACTAAAAAATGGGTGTCAACAGTGCATCTATGCTTTGCTCAGGAAACAACCGATAAAACTTAGGTACAGATCAAACAGAATGATCAGTGCACCTTATTTGATCAGCTTTGACTTGACTGAGTAAATTTGATATCCATACAGAGGTCCGGTCACTAGGAAACCTCACTGCAAAACAATGGTCTTTTACCATCAGAATTGAAATGTCTCATATCTAAAAACTGAAAAGTTGAAATGTGTGCCCTAAAATCTTCAGTTGAAAATGATCAATCAAAGAACTAAGCATCCATCAACTTCAGACTTTGTGTAATTTATCATCAATGACACTCTTCTCTACATCTTTCAATTTAGAAAGGAAAGAAGGACCACATTTTCTTAAAGGAAAATAAAAAGGACTCAGACCCAGGACATAAAACATTAACAAGCTCTTGTTCCTTTTGTGCAGACACTCGCTGCTCTGTGGACACGACTGAATATCCTGACTTGGTGGCTGATGGAGTTAAACATATGAGAGACGGCGACAAATTGGAATTGAGATGTGTGAAAAAAAAAATGTATTGGCTCTCAGATCATTATTCTTTGACTGAGTGCATTCAAGGAAGAGTAATAATAAACGAATGTAAGTATCACTTTAAGCTCATTACATTAACATGACATTGACAGAGTTAGGGTTGAAAAGAGACTGGTTTAATATCTGCTGACCAGAACCTCTAAAGCTCACTAATTTGCACTTTATATGTTTCATCAGTTACAACACGTAGTACACAAGTATGAAATCAACAATTTGGCCGGGGCTCTCTGCTGGTTGCCATGCAACCTTCAGGTTACATCAAGACTGTTGGGGGACTGAATGTATAATGTTGGTGGGATTTTAAATGAGGTTTTCACAAACTTTGGTTTCCCTCTGTAACATGTGAATTATTGAGCTTTAGAGGTGATGTTAGCTTTGAACAGAGCCTGGCCTTCATGGGGATAGAGCTTCTGCTTTGCTCATCTGCCACACATCACATACACACACAATGTTATTATTGCCGTTACATTCACTGCTGTGTTTCTATGATCATTTTTAGGTCGTGGGTTTACAGAAAGACAAGTGGTGAGTACCCTTTGCACATGTGGTTTGAATTTATATTATACCACATGATGATGGTGATGATGATGATATTATTATTATTATTATTATTATTATTATTATTATTATTATTATTATTTACTCTCTGTCTTTTAACCAGGACAAGTTGATGGATGGGTTGGAATTTGCAATCTTTGACTGAAGTCAACTACCAGCCTGGAAACTTGGTGGTGGTGATGATGATGATGATGATGATGATGATGATGATGATGATGATGATGATGATGATGATGTTACATCATGTGTTGATTTTTCAGAAACCATTTCAGGCTTTTGATTTTGAAACATGAATCCCTGCATAATGTGGGAGTACATTTTGTACTGAATAAAATCTCAGCACCAGACTGTCTAGAATTGTGTTTTGGGATTTTTTCACATCAGTAAAAAAGGCAAGTTGCCACTCAACACTTATCCAACCATCAATCTATGATCCGTACCTGCTTTTTCTGTTCAGGTACCAAGTGGCTGGCTTTTCTAGGTGAACTACATCCTGGACAGGCCAGCAGTCTGTCACAGAGTTAATGATTCACACTAATGAGTTCATTCATTCACTCATCAATAAATCAATGATTTTGGGGGATTTTATTGATCTTGACTCAAAGTCTAAGACCATCGCTGCTCTTTCAGTTTATGAAACTAAACTCTCCAATGATGAATTATTGTGACACAACTAAAATCCACCAACAACACGTCATTCAGTTACAGTTTTTCTGCTGTTCAGCTTCAACTTCTAAAACTTAATCATTGTTCTCATAGTTACAGTAAAACATTTTATTTTGCATTGCACAGTTACACACCCAAACAGTTCTGAGTGTAACTCAGGAGGCTGTTGTGAATCATTGTGGTTCTAAACATAATTATGTGACATTACACATGTAGGATGTGATGACCACTGAGCTCAAAAGTGTGAATTCAGCTTTGAATGACACATGACCATATATTTATTTTTATCGCTTAAAGATTTTCTGCATGCATGTTTTAAAATAATCTATAATGGATGATAAGTGACATATAAAGTATACACGATGCAGTAATTGAAACATGCAGCTCACATTAACACCATAGAGTGTCTCCATGTTGAAACACATGTCAGTGTTTGAACAAAGTCAAGCTTGATTTGTGAGACTGGACTGCAGGTGTATGTTGTTCTCAGAAGCAGCAAATGATCAGACATGTATTGTGTTTAGCTCTTGTGTTCATCCAGAAGTGATGATGGATAAATAATTAAACCAGGGGAGGCTCCTGACCTGGCCTGAAAACACAGTAATCCGGGAAATCATTTTGCAATTTGGACTCTGTATTATCATCGATCATTAGTTTTTTGTTGACAGTCGTAAAGCAAATAATCTTCGAAGGCCTTGTGGATCTAGCCTGAGAGCATATTATGTTTGAGGAACAGATCTGGACTACAGTCTTTGGTCTGTGTGATGATTCAGCGCTGACAAGATGTACAACAGATATTTTGGATGTCTTCTCCTCATTTGGTTTTCTGGAGTGCTACATGGTGAGGGCATTGAGTATTTTCATATACAATAACTTGACTTTGTAAGAAAGAGTGGGTAATCTTTCCTGTTGTTGTTGTTTTTTAGCACAAAGTGAAACACAGTCCT
>OMNW01032627.1:5209-15933 GCA_900303245.1 Selene dorsalis
CACAGGGGAGATGACACACCAGACTTTCAATACACAAACGCAATATGTGACGGCAAATCATTATTGGTTTTACTCTTTTCATGGAATTTGATGACAAAAAAACCACACAATACACATTATTCTTTATTATGTGCACAAGCCTTCCCGTCACTCACAGAATGCATAAGGGCAGCTTGCTTAAGTCCCATAGATATAACTCATGTCAAAAGAAGAATCATTTTCAGACAAAGCAGCGCCTCCGAGAGAAAATCCTGTGTTGTGTAATTATGCACATCTATGCATCACAAGTGCCTCTGAGCATTGTTATGTATTCATATTCTGTGTGATTTAGTATGCCGAGGAGTCCCCACTGTTTTACTGTCAAGGCTCTGAATGTCAGTGTTGTACTTGCTGATTATACTGATATGTGAAAGATGAGAGGTCTCAGGAATGCAGATAGGTACTTACCCTGAGAGGCAGCCTCATATACAGTAAACTCATAACATTATGTGCAGATCAACTGAATTTACAGCCTGATCAGATACGAGGAGCTGTAAATGTAGACGGATGAGATGCAGTTTAAGTGGTCAAGGTGAATAGCGTTCACCACATCAAGAATCTAGAATCTCTCTTTGATACTACAAGGCTGGATGGCTCACTGTGGCCTACATTGTGTAAAAGCAGGGGGAAAACATTGTGGAAAGTTCTTGATCAAGCTGTGTCACAGCATCAGTCATAGATTTTTCTGCAGTGACTGGTAGGAGTAATGATGAGTCCAAGAGGAGGGGTCTCTGTGTGGCCTCTTTTTGGCCTGGACTGGTGACAGTCAATCCTCCATCCTAGCAGGGTAAGCACACAGCAGCCAAAACAGTGTGTGTGTGTGTGTCTGTGTGAAACCCCATGTAGGCCTGGGGACAAAATAAAACTCAAGATGTGACCCCAAAGTCCACAGGATGGTTCAATGGTTACATGAGAAATTTTCTATTATCTTTCATTGTGCAGTGTGACATTTTCCTGTTCTGTATTCCTACTGTCTGTAGAGCTGCACCCCTACCCCCTTTGACTTTAATAACTGAGACTGTGGTATCACACTTCTCCACTTCTTCTCAATTTGAGAAATATGTGACAGCGACTTACATTCAGAGACTCAAAAATTCAGTGTAGAACTTGATCAGAAACATTTCCATTGTGTGTTTAATACCATGAGAGCAAGGCAAATTATTCTGTAACACCTGTACATTAATTTATCCGATTCCAATACTTGCGTTTGGTCATGTATGGTTTAATTTACGTTTTCATTTTAGGTCAGCAAGTTACTTATATGGATATTCATTTTACATTAGCTGGTGAGTTTAGTTTTATTCCAGCAAGGAATTCAATATCCCCATCATCACAGGCACACAGCTAAATGAAAGCATGCCATTTTAAGTTTACAGCATTAAAACTCTATGTTCTTACTTCCCTCTGTCTTTGTAGGGCAGAGTGAAATCTTTATATGGAACAATTCTGACACCTGCTGGCCAGGATGTGCATATGCACAAGCAGGGACCTTGTACTATCTCATGTACAACTTGTCTCGAACAGCACAGCAACAAAGACTTTGCACCCAGTGTGGAGTGGAGCCGGCTCTCTGCAGACATCCTCAGTGCTTACATATGCAGCTCAGCATCCTTACCAACCAGTGTACACTGTATTTATCCTGTCTACATCATGAAGGTCTGCTTATTGTGTGAGAATTTCAGCATCACCTTTGCTCATCTGTGCAGCTCACAAAAATAATTCCAAACACAAAGATGAAATTGCACATGGAGCCTTGTGACTGAAAGGCAGAATTGAATATTCAGTGCACACAGTTCAGGAGAAGGAGGGTTATCTTACACTAATACAGTTGATGTCAGCAGCAGTTTTGTAAGTATGAACAGTGTTCACAGACAGAAGAAGCTGGACTTGACTGAAGCAATGGAAAGGGAGTTTAGCTCTCCATTACTTTTTACTCGAGCAGGACACAAAACAAAAAATTCTTAAATCCGTTTTCTGTCTCTGCTCAGGCTTAAAAAAACACATAGCAACTCTGTTTAATCTATACGTTCAGTTCTCTAGGTTTGGTAATCAGCAAATCCCAGAGGAAACTGATTGTTGGCCAGTTTATCTCTGCATGGTTTGCATATTGTCCATCAAACCCGAGCTGCAGTGACAACAGATACAGCTGGCTGTCACAAAGAGAGACATGAAGGCACATTCATCGAAACGATACCGAAAAGAATCAGTTGTGCCTCTTAATGGAACCATCACTCCATTCTTCTCACTCCCTTTAGAGACAGATTGAGGTGTTATCTGAGCTAAGGGAGGCGGTTTTATTTTCTGGCCAATATCCGCCTCTTAGCCATTGGAGTGGCCTATCAGGTGTCCAGTTTTTCCCACAGACCATTTATCAAGCTGCTTCTCCACTCCTCCCTCTCCCCAAGCCTTTCTGGTTTACGATCAGCTATCTAGAGAGAATATAAATAAGTAAATCAAAGCCTTGGCAACTATAAATCACAAAGTGCAGGTTGGGGGGTGGGGGGGTGGCGGCTGACAGAATGCTTCTCTTTCAATATTAGTTGAAGTTACAAAGTGTGAGGTTTATTCACGGTGGTTTGACTGAGTGTGAATGAGTAGGTGAGATGTGGGAGTAAAGTTAATTTCTTCCTTTTTTTTGTTATGAGACTGAATCTCACAAACCCCTACAGTGACAACAGTTTACTCAAGTTTACACATTTCTACTTAATTCCATTTAAAAGGCCCATATTTTTCACTTTTCACTTTTACTGCTATTTATTTGCTTTTTCAGAAAAATGTATTTGTGGTTTTAAGAACCAAAAACAATCTAAAATCGTCTCTCAGGCTTCTCTCTCGAGTAACAACAGGTCAGTGAACCAATCAGAAAAGAGGAGACTCTGAGCTGCCACCCTGAGAACAGTGACTGCTTTGTTGTGACATCATAAAGTTACAAGACCTGATTGCTCATTTTAAGGCTCATTTTAAGGCTCAGTTTTGTCCACAACACTGATCTTCCAGCTACTGACATTTTAGCTCTCGTCATTGCCGCAGGAAAAAATGAAATAGTGTTATCTTCCCTTCCGTGTAGGACATAAAGTCTCCAGAGACATAAATAACTTGAAGTAAAAATGTTTCTTTTTTTTTGAGATCCTGGGAACAGAATTGAGACACAGGCAGCGATGCTCTGTGTCATCAATCCATTCTCTGTACATCTCAGAGTACCAGGGGGCCTGGAGCCCATTTGAGTATGTAGAGCAAATGAGAGGCAGTCCAGGTCAGGGCAGGGTAGTCTGTATGTTTATTATATTAACAATGGCAACCAAGGTCCAGCAAGCCTGCTGCCATAGAGATGATACTTCAGGAGACATTCAAATCAATGTCTGTGTCCAGTACTTGGTAAATGCTGATGTGTAGCAAAAGCTAAACACTGGGTTTGTAGCTTAGCCTGTCTCTCTCCACACCCAAGGATGTCATTCTTAATCAGACTGATGAGCAAAGCTGCCCCAGAGCCACTAAAACAGCTGTTCTGTTATATATTGACAGGCAGTAGTGAGTTCTCCTCATAATGACTGAGAGTGAGGTCCTGAGCTAAATTCCAAACAGGTGAAGTCCCTCTCATTTTCTACCAAGCTTGAAATCGACTGTGTCTTAACCAAGAGCTAGAGATCCAAATCTGAGATAGCCTAATTCATATTCGTGACCAAGTGCGTGCAACTCATTTTATCTTTCATCTGTAAAGCCAAGCAACCAAGGTGACTCTGCTCATGTTTGGAGGTCAACATGCGAAATGGAAAAATGTCCCTTTCTCTGAACTTTTTGGTATCACTTGAATCAGTGTATATTTTCAAGCTACTCCATATCCCTTACTTTAAACAGAACCAAAGGCTTTGCTCATGCTATAACTAAAATTTCACAGCTGTATGCTTGATGCAGAACACCACCCACAAGCTGTCTCCTTTTGACCATCTTCCTCACATGGTGAATGCACATACAGCGACCAGAGGCTTATCGCTGAAGACAAGAAAACATGACAAGATGAAAAAAGTACTGCACCACCCCCCAGTGAATGTGCCTTAAAGCCACGAGTGATCACTATTCTTTGCCCCTCTTCAGATGGTTTAATTATGGGTTTGTGGGAGACAGGGCACAGCTTGCCACCACTACTGAACCCAGCTCACCACTCAGCCATTTAATCATTACAGTATCAGTTCTTCACCAGAGCTGTCTGTGTCTTCACTGGAGTTAAATGTGCAGCAGGCTCTGCAGGGAGAGGGTCGCCGAGAACTCGGCCACACACAAGACGCATCCAGACCTTTTACACCACTGCAATGAAAACACAGTTGGAAGATCACTTTCCAAATAATCACTGTCTTGACAAGCAGAGGAGTGCTGTATATGCACCAACATTCTTAGAGCTACTAGTGTGTGTCGTGCATCACACATTTTTACTCAGATTGGAACCAATAACAGAAAATATCCACAGAAACACCTAGTTGATGAGAGAGGTCAGAGCAGAATGTACAGACTGGTTGGACCTGACAGAAAGACTGCAGTCACTCAGATAACCACTGCTTACATCTACGGTGAGCAGAATGAACAACACGTCCGACCTTGATGTTAACACATGAGACCTGCTGAAAGTGTCAGCTCATTAAAACTGGGTTAAAACACTGTTTGCTGAAGCTCTCTGACAAATTACACAGACATCTTCAATATTATACCTTTTTGTATTGGCTTGTTTTTGATGTCTTTTATCAATGTTAGCAATTGTTTTAAAATGCTCTCAAAATTTTGACATGACATCTTTAAATGTTTTTTTTATTTTTTTATTCTGTCATAATGTTATATTTTATTTCCATACACTGTACGGCACTTTGAGATGCCTTATGTCATCAGTTCAGGCTGGTGATGTGGCCTCCTCTGTCTCCAGACCTGAACCCAACAGAACACCTTTGCAGAATGTTCAGCTGATATGTTGTTCCTCACAATGTGCCCGCTGAGCTGGTTATATAAAATACTATGCAAATGGCACAAGCCAGTGATTTGAAATTGAAATAGTTGACAGTACATACAAGCTGCTACGCATGGAAATACAGTACATAGAAGGATATGGTAAACAAACATACACACACACATACAAAACAATCTGTCTGAAACACATTGCATAACTTGTGTGTGTGCAACTTATGTCCTCACTCAATCCTTTTTTTTTTTTTATCCTGCTGCTGCTTAAGGCTTCTATTGCCACTGTCTGCATTCTGCCCAGCACTATGACAAAAATGCATGCTTCATCAACTTTGTGACTATGCATTCTATAGTGTAGCAAGACAGGCAGAGCAGCTCCAGAATACTAATGAAGAACCAGCACTATGCCCCCCCCCCAAATAAAAATACATCCCGCACTATGTTGGCGAAAACAATCCTCCACTAAACTTACATCACTTTTCAATGCTCAGAATAATCTCTTTCCAAGTAAATAATTTGCTGAGTACCCTGTCATATCAAGTTTAGCTGTGAGCATGCTAAAGGATTGTGGTCTGTTCACTGAGATTAAAGCACATCCAAAGCTTCACATCCTATTAAACCAGATTAGAAGAGAAGCAAAGTCCCAGGAAATTGCATCACCTGTCAGGCTGCTGCTGCTGTTACAGATTATTACTGCCATTAAATTCTATTGCACCATGAACTAGCTTCACTTTTTGAGGAATTTCCCCATTTTGAGCATGTGGAAGAGGAGAAATTACCAAGCCTGGAGAAGACATAAGAGGCATGAGTTTCTCTCTTTTATCAGCTTTTAATGTTCAGTGAATGATTCAATCGACATTATCCGGAGGTGAGGTGCTGCTCTTTACTAAGTGTTGTGAATGTTGGTGTGTGTGTTGGTCCTGTGATAGACCAGCGACCTGTCCAAGGTGTGCCCCACCCTTGTCCTCTGTCAGCTAGGATTGGCTCCAGCCCTCTGCAACCCTGCACAGATAAGTGATATAGATGATGGAGGGATGGATGGATGGATGGATGGATGGATGGATGGATGGATGGATGGATGGATGGATGGATGGATGGATGGATGGATGGAGCAACCAGCTGGCCATCAACTTGAAAGCTGACCAAAAACATCTGAATTTACAAAATGATACATGAGCTTGGTTATAAATACATTGTCCACACAGTCACAACAGTGGACCGGGGCAGTAAGTCAGCTCATGTGTCCAGGCCATTCTTTTCAAGCAGACCACCAGCCTTCTCATTTTGTGGTCTGAGCCTGTTTATTGATATGACGGTTATAAATTTGGTTGCTATGTTAATTGCAGAGGATCGTACAAGATAAATCAGATAGTGACATAATGTACAAGCAGTACAGTTAAATGTAAATCTAAATTAAATTAAATTGTTACACTAATAGTATATTTTATAGTAAATAAAAAAACTCTTAGCAGCTCATATGAGAGCAAATATTAAAACAAATGCAGATGATTATTGGAGATGATTAAAATGTTACAAACAAACTCATACCTGTGTAACTTAAATAAAGCACAGCAGCAAGTTTCCCTAATATCCAGAATCAGGCATAATATAACACACTAAGAGGCTAATGAGTACAATAAGAACAAGACTGGAGCCCCCACAATGAAAACAAACAAACAAACAAATATATACTGTCAGTTTCTAAACCTGAGTGGGTGGGTTTGTAAATGGGTTCAGATTTATACATGGCGCTCTTTCTCTCTGTATAAATTATTCTATCAATTCCCAAAACACCCAAGCAGTCCCTCCAGCACTTTTCAACATACAAGTACCAGAGCAGCAGACATGGAGAGTGTTTAAAGCAGTGGGTGCAACACAGCTACAGTAAGTCCTGAGGGCAAACCTCTCCTGTGAGTCCTGACGCAGACATATGGCTAGTTCCTGGCGTTTATATTGAACTCCCAAAAATACAGGACATAACAATTGGATTTTTGCCAGCTCAAATACTAAAAGTCTGTAAATACAAAGAGTCAAAAACAAAGGGTTAAAAGTCGAGGGGCAAAGTAACTGAATCCAGTCCAACTGGTGAGTCCAGCTCTTGGTCACTTCCTCTGGTAACCAACAGGGGCCAGCGGCTCTCTTTCTAAGCCATCTTTTTAAGCAGCTTTCCAGCAGTGTGCATGTGTGTGTGTGTGTACATGTGTGTGTTTGTTTGCGTATACTCATTATGCACTGCTCCTATTTCTGCAGCTCTGTCACCACTCTGGAGCGGTGAATGCAGGAACAAACAACCGTTCATTAATGTTTTGACACCTCTTCCCCTCCCCTCCACTGTGTTACTGGGATGAGCTTTGGCTTCCTCCTCCGGCACATCGCTACAACACTTTATACATACAAATGCACACGGCATACACATAACACACTCACAGCAATAACTCTCCTCTCGTTCTCTACAGAGTTCTTTGGCAGCCTTGGGCCACAGCAAAGGCAATGAGGAATACACTCATTTCACAGTCCAGCCTATTTTGTTCAGTGAATATCCAGTCAGGGACTGCGACATGCTCACAATGTATTCTACATTCAGGTGCCCCAAAGCAGAGCGAGCGCAGCTCTCCCAGCAGGTTATGACACTGAAAGAAAGGTGAGATAGTTGGTCAAAAAGCAAATGAGGACACAGGAGGGGATGTTAAGTGGTAAAGGTTCAGTCTAACATTTGTGGCAGATTTACAGGAAACAGTTCGTCCCGGTTCTTTTTCTTTTCCTGTTATTTTTTAAACAAATTAACAGAACAGAGCTAACTGTTTCTTCCGGAGCCATTTGGTATGGCTAAGGCATCTGATGAGGAAGCTTTCCTTTGGAAGTTCTCTGGTCATGTCCAACTGCATGGGAGAAAACCCTGGGGTAGACCCAGACCTCATTGGAGGGACTCGATGTGCCATCTGGCCTGAGAACACACTGCTGGAGAGGGGGGCGTCTGGGATGCCCTTCTCAGCCAGCTGCCACTCAACCCTTGATAATCAAAGAAAATGGATGGCTGGGTAACAGAACATAACAAATCTGAACATAAGTACAGGTCATGGCGTGCCCACGTTTGTCACTATAGGTTCAGGCACTGGAACTACTTGGTGGCTTTTAGGAAAAGATGGTGACTTGGGTTTGGATAAGTACTTCCTCAATGTCAATATTTTGTTGTTATGGTTACAATAATAACAATATTGTTGACTTATTACTATCAACATAACATAACACCTATCAACATAACCGACTAATTTTTAATCGGATGAACGGCTCCAAACGACACACAGCTTTTTTGTGTCTCTGACTTTCATGTACACATACACCAAACAAAACGGATAGCTAAGAGGTGCTTGGTAGTCAAGTGGCTATATCATGTCCCATACTGGCTTAGTCAAGCAGTGATCGCTGGTTTGAGTCCTGACTGAGATGATCTTTACCACATGTCCGCTCACACAAAACATCCTCATGCCGCATTGATAACATAGACAGATAGGAATCAAGGCAAACCTGTAGGATTGAAATTATGCAGTGTACTAAATATTATTAAGTAATTTAGTCTTTGACCACCATGAATGCATCATTTTGGATCCATTATTTTTCTATTGCAGACACATTTCTCGGTCTCTGTTTGAACATATTCTATACTGTGCATTTTTTTTTTAATCAACAAATGACATCCAAAGCTTACAATAAGTCATGTTGCCTTTTTCTTCCTGTTTGAGACATGAAGTGAAAAAAATCTCATTATTTAGCACTCAAGGCAGTGCAGTGGATTTCCAAACCACTGTTAATTGGCCAGGTTTTCACACGTTAATCTCAAAGTGCAGCACCAATCAACACCTTGTTCCTCTGCCTGATGAAAAAGGATAACAAATAAAACTCAGTAGGTGCCGAGTGCCTGAACGACCTCGTCCTTGATGCTGAAAGATTTCTCTCCCCCTCAACTTGGTGCACTTTTAACAATGTTGTGCCACTCTTCCCCCAACACACTCCCACCCTGATAACTATTCATTCTATGTAAAGAGCCAGCCTTTCAGCAGCCTGTTGCTACAGCTGACAGGTCAAATGTATTGTTTTCAAGCTGAGAGAGGAGATGTGTCTTCCTCAGAGAAGAGGGGATAAAATCACTTTCAGCTACAGGTTATCCGTTCCACCTAAAAGCTCAAAGGGAGTTAAAGGTAGAGCGGCGATTTATTTTCCGTCTATGGCCAAAAATTCCATAATCAGATTTCAGGAAATTGTGATTCAAATGGCAGGAGAGGAAACTAAACAACTGCAACTGTTCTGTTTTCAGGCTCAAATGCTTGCCAATGTTGGTGACAGGCTGCTAAATTCATATTCCTGTGAAATCTGAATGTGTTGCTGTGCTATTCTGTGCAGGTATATGTATGCATGTACCTGTGAAGGAGAGCCGCAAGGAGGTCAGCTGTATTTTTTATTGTATCTCCCCCCCAGTCCTATCTGTGTCTGTACGAGATCAAACCATCACCAATTATCAAGGTAAATGACAAATAACACATGAACGACTTTGTTGTCATTCATTATGGTGATACAGTTCTTTGTTTAGGTATTAGTTAATACATTGATTTCTTGAAATCTTTACTGAAACACTGGGAGCTTGGAGCAGCGGTATGACAGACATCTTATATCATCATCTACTGATGTTACTTCTGGAGGTTGAACACACTAGTCAAAAAAGTTGCAGAGGAAAATTTTTTTGCTCCTCACTTGAAGCCGTTAGTGCCAGGGGGTTATGGTGGGTTCAGTGTCTCTAATAAATCACATGTATGTCCATAATCATCCACTTCATGACACCTTGATGGACCAGGAAAGCAGTGGTGGAGGATGGCTCCTCTCTCTTTGAAATATAGAAATATAGAAGATCCTTTGTACCCTAAGCCATCAGGCTTTTTTGATTCTTCTGCAAATGGTGATGAGCTGACAGACAAATGAATTTCCCTTTGGGGATTAATAAAGTAATTCGTTTCGTATCGTATAGTATCGTATCGTATCGTATCGTATCGTATAACACACCATCCACTTGAATAAATGCTGTAGATGCAGCATAAATGCTACAGTCCCTCCTGTCCTCCCACTCAAAGACTTGTTGACCACCACCCCCACACAGCATGTATAACCTACACACTGGTTGGAAGGAAGACAGGAGATCAGAGGAGGTGATGGAAACTGTCAAAGAATGGATCCGTGATAGCACTGACATCTACAGGGATGCTTTGAAGCAGCTGGCTGGAATAACCTCAGAGCCCTGTCCAACAACTTGACATGGTCTCATTGAACGTCTCCTTCTATGTGGACAGCATCATTCCCACTGAAAAGGTCCAACAATAAACCCAATAAACCCAGCGTGACCAGAGATCATCATCAATGAGAGGAGAATACAGAGTATGGCTCGCTGGCTCAGAGATGGAGAAAAGGGAGGTTAACACTGAGGTCAAACATACTATCAGAACTGCCACACTGAGATGTAAATCAAAGTGGAGCCCAGCAGGTCCTAAAGAACATGGAAGCTGCGAATACTGCTTACACCACCCCCAGCTTCAATCAGGTTGCAGGCCACAGCTCAGCATCACTCCCTCGTGACCCCAATTTCATCTACACCAGACCTGAAACAGACACCAGCACCCAGCTACATGCTGCCGTCTCCCCAGAGGATGTGGTGAGAGCCTTCAAGAATACCACACACATAATAGATGGATGGATGG
>OMNW01032627.1:16072-54331 GCA_900303245.1 Selene dorsalis
ATTTCCATCCTGAGGAAGAGTACTATCAAGACTCAGCCTGTGGCTTTCACAAATGGACCCACTCCAGTTTGCAGTGGGATTAAAACTTTAATCAAAGCATCTGGAACTCCCAGACTCATTTACCACTGAGGCAACTAACTTATTCTAGTGATAGTGGACTTTCTCACCATCAGCCCGTAGAGATTACTGCTCTTTAACCTAGAAACTTCAACTGGTCCAGTGCAGGGCTGCGTCTTTTGACCATCTCTCTTAAAACTGTCACAAGATCAATCACACTGATGACTCACTCCTCATATCTCTGCTCTCAGGCTCATCACAACACCACAGCTCAGCTTTGAGAGTTTGTGGACTGATGTGACAACTGGAGCCTGGATCTGATGTAAACAAACTAAAAGAGATGGGAGTGACCTTCTCCAACAAGCAGAGGGAACTGGCTCTGACAGACACCACCACCATCCACAGACAGCCTGCTGAGATTGCTTTGAACCATACAACTGTCTTTGATAACTTGCTGAAATTTAGCCTGGAACAGAGAGTAAGTCCTCGGGAAATGGCAGTGGTGGGGGCAGCGGGAACGTCTCCTGACGAAGCTGAACTCCTTTGGCGTCAGCAAGGACATCCTCTGCTTTGTTCCTTCATCTAGAGGTAGACGTTCTCCTTCACCTGCTGGTTCAGCTCCATTAGCCCACAGAACAGAAAACGCCTGGAGGGCACAGTCAGATACTAAGGTGAGCTGGCAGGACCCCCCACCCCCTGTGCACACACACACACACGTCCTGTTCACTGGATTTAACTGACTTGCCTCAGGACACAGATGAGAAGGGCAACCTTTGTTCCCGATGCTGTTCAGTCCCTCAACTCCCAGCCACCCTTGTCCCTTTGCTCACTCCCACCCACGCCACACACACGCACTCACATCATATCATTCTCATCATTACTTTCTTTTGTACCATGTGTATCTTTCATTGTATTTTGTAATTATTTTTCTGCTTTAATATTCTCTATCCCATATTACTAGGCATGTCTAATGTGTAAACTGCGCTATACTTTTTATTGAACATAATCAATCATATTTTTCTTCCACTTATAGAAAAAGACTTAGTTAGTGAGTTAACTTCGTTAGTGATGGTGATCTTTCTGATGTGTGAATTGTGTCAAAGTGTTTGAAAAAGACTGGATTGTAATAATTATTGTCATCGTCATAATGTGTTTGTAGCTGATATGTTGCAATGCACTGTGTTATACTGCATTACCTACAGTACAAACTGAATGCAAACATCCGATGGGAAGGAGGCCTCGGGGTCGATCCTGGACATGCTGGTGAGATTATATCTCGGCTGGCCTGGGGAGCACGTGGTGCATTAAATAAAACTATGATGAGAGAAATTAGATAGAAATTACATCTCAGATGTGATTCTCCATTCATCTCTGCATAAGTTCTCAGGCAATTTACGATGGTTGGTTTCTGTAGTATAATGAGGGAGGCAGGCATAGATATAACAGATGGTTTAGATGGTTCAATGTACAATATTCACTAAAGGGAAAAGTTAATATTTAATGGTTTCTGTCTCAGTATTATCTTTTTTTAATCATAGATAGATAGATAGATAGATAGATAGATAGATAGATAGATAGATAGATAGATAGATAGATAGATAGATAGATAGATAGATAGATAGATAGATAGATAGATAGATAGATAGATAGATAGATAGATAGATAGATAGATAGAATCAGTATTAATACTTTTTATGCTTGCAAAGACTGACTAAAATGTCAGAACATGCTTTTAGGCCCAGAACAGCTCTCTGAATTAAACCTTTCTAAATGTCCTTTACAGCCAGGAGACAGTCATTAGAAAGCCAAGGTGGCCCTGTGGTCCCTAGTTTAACCTATTCTGCACTGCTTTCTCTTCTTCTGGCCATGGCCACTGATTTGGGTTTATCCTTTCTCAATGCATCAGAGCTCATTAATTTCTCGGCACGAATATTAAGACAGCATGAATGTTATCATCAAAACAGTGCTTACGTATGATACAGCACAGTAGAAAGGTCAAGTCGACATGTCAGATTTCTCATCTGCTTCAAGGCGAGAGCTTAACCAGCTATTGTGAACAGGATGTGACATTCACATAATGTTACTGCTTAAATATTTAAGGATTCTACATACTGTAGTGTGCATTCAAATAGACCTGTAGAGTACTTAAAAAAGGGTAAGGGGGCCATAATTCATAAGACATTGACTATGGTAAACCCATTTACTGCTTTACTGAGTTACTCATGAATATTTTCTGTGACTGTCAAATAAAGGGAAAGGTGAAGGAGGTGACTTTTAACTTGCAGTCACAGCTTTGCTCAGCCTCCACCTCTTTTGTAACAAAATACTTGGCTGATTTGACTTCAAAGGCCACCAGTCTCCTGGGTTTTGTAAAATCCACAAGGGTTTATTACAGAGGCAACCTCAGCTAAAAAATAAAGGCAAAACACAGAGGAAACTACAGTTACTGTAATGAACGCTAGAGTCTGTCAGTGGCAATAGATTGGGGGGGGGCTTTAAATTTAATTGTGGCTTAACCATATTCATAATTGCTGCTTTGAGTGACAGATGGGTCGGAAGTCACTATAGCTGTCTTTACACTGCAGGTCTTGATGCCATTATCAGATTTTTCTTATGTTCTATCAGAAGTGACCCATATCTGATATCTGCATGTACACCTGCTTTGCTTGCGTGAAACAACCCGCATGCACAGACGTGGTTTGGCTACCAACATGGAAGAGGAAATAAGGACAAAACGGACACAATATGTCCAGCAATTTTGTTCTGAAGCATTTTTAAAGGTGCAAAGTACATTGGTCACATTTTAAAGGGGAACTATGCAAGTCTGGTCACTTTTCCTCTGCTTTGCTAACCCTCCTCTGGGCCATGTGCATTTCCCACGAGAAAGCAATCAATAGAGCGGTGGATAACAGTATTTATCATATATGTGTTACGATGTGTATATTTGTGTAGTCTTATCTGTCATAAACACCTGGGTGGTTTTGGTTGCCATCTTGGTTAAAACAAGTGTGTGCATCAGGGCAGTTCAGACGTAGCGTCTTTTGTGTGCTTTCAATGTAGATGTGCGTCATGTGCACGTCACTCTGCCAGTGGTGCTGCGTTTGGACAAGAGTGAGCACGAACATGTATTAATTGACAGAAAGAAGTGGCAGCAGGGAAGTGAAGTTTTGGTCAACCAGAGAGGGAGAGGGAACGTGAAAGAGACATGACATGAGCAGAACAGGAGAGACCTTCACTTACTGCTCCACAAGTGCTCCACTTAGTGTCGAATTTTGATTTTAGAAATGACCACATTCTGTTATGGTATTTTGGTTACATTATTTGATTTTGAAACAGTGGTCTTGTGATACTTTTTATGTTACGCTATATAAAAAAGATTTGCCCCAATCGCAATTTTTGACTCCCCCCTCCGTTATTTCGTTCTAGTGCCGGGCCTGGGCAAGGTTGGTTTTCAGCCAAGAGACTTTAGGTGGAAGACAGAGAGCCTCAATTCTCAAATCATTTATCCAACCATCACAATAACTCTGAAGCTGTTTAATTAAGGTAAAAAAAATGCTGCATAGTTCGCCTTTAAGGCAGAGGAGAAAGAAGAGAGCCTTTATTAAAGGACAATTCCAGGCAATTTCAACCTGGGGCTATAGTATCCTAACATTTTAAGTCTAAAAGAATGAACCTGAAGATTTTCTTTTAATTGCTCCTGTTTTTTAGAAGTTGTGTCTGTCCCTGCATTTCCACAGGAGTGATGAATGCAACTGATAGCATTTCCACTGTTGAGGCTGTTTACATCCCTCAAAATCACATTTTTTTTTTCTTCCACAGACAGCGTCAGATGGCTCCTCAAACATACACCGAGGGGTTTGTTTACTTCAAGCAAGCCGACATGTTGGTAAACGGCGCAGACAAACAAAGTCTTGCCTGATACTTTGTTTGTCTGCTCTGATCTGTCTGTTTAGATCACAGATGTATTGACAGATATCCAATTCATATACGATTTATGAAGGGGGCCTGAAACAGATCTGACAATATCTGATTTCATGCGTTTTTTTCCTGTCTACACGTTCATGCTACAGATCAGATATGTGCCACTGAGAGGAAAAAATTGGAATTGGGCCACTTGAACCATGTAGTGTAAAGACGACCTTGTGTGTGTAGCTGCTAGCTGTCTGCTAGCTGTCACCTCAGCTGATTGGAGTCAGGGGACTTGACCTCTATTTATGGTGTTTGAGGATTTTTCCAGGAAAATATAAGTCAGATAGCAAACCATGTTGTGCTCTTAAGTGACACTGTGAGAGTCTGGACGCCTGTTCTGAAGTGGTGAGTGAAACTCTATAGTGTTATTTAATTTACTGTATACATTAGCACCAATTAACAGGTGTCTGTGTCTGCACTCACGATAACTCAATTAATTAGTCTTGCTAGATTGTTTTTGAGCAAGGTGATGGTGGAGCAGCTCACTCTGTCAGGTGACATCACAGAGGCTACGTCCATTTTCATTTAGTGTATGTTAATAATTTAATTAAACAGTAGGCCTACTGTGAAATAATGAGTCAAGGCAAAGTGAAGACAGCTGAAACTACTACTATGCATGTGAACCACGCCAATGATCATTAAAAACACAGAGACAGGAAGTCCTCCCTTCAGTGTTAGCTAGATAAACTCTGTCCCATTTGACTGAAGAGTATATTGTGTTTGGTTTTTAAATCCAGCTGGAAACAAGTTTGATAAGAGAGTTGTGAGTGATTTAACCAAAATAATGAGCTGAAAGATGCTAAAACACAATGCCATCCAGTGTCATGATCTGCGTCGTGTATTCCCTGTTCTTGTCTTTT
The DNA here is from genome assembly GCA_900303245.1 of Selene dorsalis. Lineage (NCBI taxonomy): Eukaryota > Metazoa > Chordata > Actinopteri > Carangiformes > Carangidae > Selene > Selene dorsalis. The sequence goes on from OMNW01032627.1 coordinate 20,959, forward strand.
GTGATGACATTCACTGTGTCTTCTCTTTGTGTCACTTCCTTTGTGCAGTTGAGAGAGTTCCTGTTTTATTTTGAAGATCCTGTCTTGTCTTCCTGTGTTCTTCCTCTTGTGAATACCTGACGTGTCTCACCTGGGTTGATTGCACCACCTGTGTCATGTTTCCTTGTGTACTTAACCTCAGTATTCTCCCTTTGTCTTGTCAGATTGTCTGTGTATGCCGTCCCTGCATCTGGGTCCAGTTCTCAAACAAACCTGACACTGCAGTGTGATATGACAGCCTTAGTAAGAGCCACTGAAACTCCTCTCCTCTGGAGCAGTATTCTCCCTGCAGCCAGAAATCTCTCCACAGAACCAACAACATCCCTTCCAATAGTATCAGCTGGTGAGAATGATGAATAGGTTTTGTTTTAATGGCTACATTCAGCAACTTGTCTTCCCCTGTCTAAGCCTGGAGTAAAAACCCACACCTGTACACTATGCTGGTTGCTGTTGTGCTCTTGTTCACCGAGCTCATCGTTGTGTGTGATACGTACGACATCATACGTTGGCCGAGAGGTCACAGCAGATGTGGATCGGCCCCAAATGCACTTGCTAGTCTTCTGACGGTGATTAGAATGAAAACGTTCAAATATTGTTCTCACTCATCAGGCCGCTCAGACCACACTGGCATACTAATGCACTCATAATAATGCAGGTTATGTGCATGTTTTTACTTGAATATCATTTCCGAAAAACAGAAAAACGAGACAAAGAATAGGTCTTTAGCCCTCTACTCAGGACAGCCCCCTTGGGAACATGTTGACATTTGACAGTGTATTAATATTAATCCTGGTAAAATTGTAAGTTTGTTTGTGTTAATGCCCACCAGCACAAAAGAGAAGACATAAGAAATCTCTTGGAAGAAACTGTTGAGAAATCCTAAAAAAAAGAGATATTTTCTTTTGTGTCAGAGGGCTGAGGCCACACTGTTAGACCACATGTTTTAATGTTTTGAATAAAAGACCGAGGAAACACTGAGAGACTGATGCTCCCCTACACACTCATCACCCTCTGCAGACAGCTGCATCACATCAACAAAGAACGCTGAGCAGAGAGCCTGGGAGTTCAGCAGGTGAGTTTGTGTATCAGAGTCCAGTGGTAGATTTGGTAGCTGTTAGCCTGTGGGTATTACACATGATAGCAGAGACTGAGGTAGAGCTAGACTTTGTACAAGTAACTGCTGTGAGACAAAAGCTCAAACATCAGTCTCCTGTGATCGGTAGGTTTTTTAACAGTTTTTTTCAGTTTCTGCCATGAGCTTGTCACAGGTGTTGTTTTTCCTTTTTACATGGTATCCACCCTAAACACAGCTTGTTCTCCAGCAGTGCAGTTTGAATATACAGTACATTTACAATGACGGTAAGATATCATATTTCCCAAGCGACCCCCTCCAGGCTGAAGAATGAAGCCAATGCAGGAGCAACTCTTTGAATGGCTGCTTGAGTCCGTCTCTAATATCAAGTCAGTCCCCAGACTCCTATATTAAAAAGTCCAACAGCAGAAATAAACACTTACAGGCCAGCACAAACTTCTGGTCTCTATAGCTAATGCTAATATGAAGTTATAGCTTAATGACAGCTGTCAGTTTTTATATGGCTCACCTGTTTACGTTATATTAAGGCTTAAAGTTCTGCATAATTGAAGATATGCCAGTTTGAGTGACAGGTGGCTGAGCCTAATTGCCCATTTTTGTATTTGTTCCACAGCGCCAGGTACTGGCAGCTTGACAACACTGGAACTGTTCAACTGGAGTATCAAAACCACTCATCAGAAACCTGAGGGTGACAGATGACTTACAGAGGCCACGTCCATTTACATTCTGTGGTACTTCCTGACAGCATTCCCTCTTCACTCTATGTGCTATATTTTATATATCGATGCACTGGAAGATTTACTTCACCATTATGTTATACAATAAGCAGGTAATGGGTTTAATTATTTACTGACCAGAAACATCGCTGCTCTTAACTCTCAAATTCACAAATCAGATTTGGGCTCAAACCTGTGTGGATAAACTGGAGAGGCTGCCATTTCTTATTAGTTATGTTATGGAGTAGTTTAATAGTTTGCTTTCTGAGGAGGATGAGGCCGAACTCACAGCCAAAACACTTGGGTGGTGCCCTTAGGCAGAAGAAAGTGAGCTTTTAGGGAGGAGAACCTATAAGAGCTCAGAGCAAATATTGCCTCTTTCAATCAGGCTCAAGTGAGCTGTTGCATAACAGGCGGTATGAGGTAAAAAAGTTTTGTTTTTTTTTCCTTCAAACTGTGAATCACGCAAAGCTGCTCTTGTTATAGCCCCAGAATAAAAATATAGAAGTATAGGTTCTCTTCAAAGGCGTCTCTGTTCTGGTCAATCAGCCATGACAGTGTGAGGGAGCTGTGAGCAGCAACAACAAATGATACCTTTTTTAAATAAGCACAACGAAACAATCATGACCCAAGGATCACTTATAAGCTTTAAATATTATGGAAATATCAGTTTTTGAAGCCTCTTTGACATATATTTGGGTGTTTGTCTTGCCTTCCAGCCCCCAAAATGTGAGAATTGACAAAAAAATCTGTAAGTTGCAGGCTCCCTATCCATGTGGTTTTACGAGCTGTTCCCTCGGTTGTCCGACAATGATGTTATTAGTTTTTGAATTTGCATCATACCACCCCTATCTGAGAGTACTGGTAGAAGAGGTGGGTGGGGCTAGCAGTGGTTCATTTGCATTTAAAGGGACAGACACTGAAACCAGTTGTTCTGAACAGGGCTGTTTTGAGCAGATGAAAAGAGCTGTGATGTTTGATCCTTGGGGTATTTTGACTGAAGCATGTCACAGACATGTCTTTAAGACCCCTGGGAACTAATTTAATTTGTGGAAAAGGGGTGTAATATGTCTCCTTTAAAACAGAATTTCTAATGTAAACAGTGGTTAAGATATGTCTTACATGTGCATATATATGAGTTCCCAGTTTCAAAACTTTATCCTATATTTTTAATGTCAAAATTCCCATTGTATAACAGTGAATACAGAAAGTACATTAACAAGTAGCCTCCTAACAATGGTTGGATTGCCCTTCATGCTTATTGCCAACTCAGCCAGAGCCACTTAAACTTTAAACTCCAATTGGGCCCTGGGGTTACATTTGGCTGTGGGCCAGTGGAGTCCACTGGATCTTCACACTTTGTGCATTGTGTTTGACTCATGATGTGTTCAGACAAGGACCCATGCACTGCAGATCTGTAACAATCTGTCTAAAGGTCAGAGCCTATCCAGTGTTACTTTCTTTATTAACAGTTATGCAATTAATCAAAACATCACAAAATAATCACCACAGAGAATTATGATGATGATAATAATAATAACAGTTTATGGAGTAGTTTACAAGAAGCTAATAAGTTTAGTTATACACCTCCTAGATCAGATGTGCAGCAGTGTTTGGAACTGGATTCAGAAAGATGTTGGGAGCGGTGAAGCCAGTGTTGCTGTACTGTGTCAAACTGTTTGCTCTGCTCTGTATCAACAGTTTGAAGCTGTCCCATAGCTCCACAAGGCATCTCAAGAATCAAAGTGGGAGGATATGAAAACATGTGTTATGTCCTCTGTGTTTCTAAGTGTTTCGATTTAACCTAGAAAAATACTCATGAGCTGATAACAACATGACATGACTCATTTTTTCTTTTTATTCAGCTTCAGGCTTGAGCCACAGTTAAAAGGAGTGGCACGAGTGGCTGTAATTTGTTTATGTGTTCAGGACTTGAGATAATTTCTCAGAATTAGGGCTCTCAAACTGTTAAAAAAATAAACTCAGTTAATCGCATTACAATTCTGTGATTAATCGCGATTAAAATACTAAATATTATATACACTAATATTACTTGTATTTACTTTTATTCTTCCTTATAAAGTATTGAAGGGTGCAATTTATGTACCTAAAATTAATTCATCAGAATTAAAGGATGCAAGTTTACAGATGTGAAAAACAATATCACATAATACGAACCATAATACACAAATCACATCACAGGCTCCGATGTGAATGAAGAACTTTTTTTTTTTTTTGACAATGGAGAACTTTGTCCTCCTGAAGCTGCCGTACATGTGACAGAACACCGTCCGTCATAGAAAACACTCACGGACACATTTTACAACTCGTCTGATTGATCACTGTCACTGTCAAATCAAGAGTTTTTGTCTGTGATCAAACCACCGATGGCAGCGAGTTTTACCCAATCACGGGCAGAGTGGGATGGCTCTTCGCGTGCGGTGGGATGATGCTGCATTCAAGACTGAGATGCGAGACAAACCCCATCCAGTAGTGATTCAAAACACGGATGCACTATTTAACCCTCAAATACGGGACGTTACCGTATTTCAACAGACGAGTGAAAACCCCAGTGGCAACACAGACACAGACTGAATACGCAGACGGATGCTACCTAAGTCACGTGACAAAATTAATCGTGCGTTAGTTTTTTTTTACGCGTTATTGTTTCCAGATTAATAGCGTGCGTTAATGCGTTAACTTTGACAGCCCTAGTCAGAGTTAAACATTTAAAAGGTGGAGGAGAGCCAGTATTTTACACTGTAAGTAAAAGTTACGTCTAAACCTAGATTCTGGTCAAGTCATTCATATTGCACTTAGCTCCTGTTCATTGTTGATAATATGATATTTGGGAGCTTGAAGTGTTTCCTGCTAGATGATTGATGCGGATTCTGTACATTTGTTCATTTGCTTTGTCTTGTTATGTTGTTTTCTTCTTTTATGATGCATACTGAGCAGGACAAAGCTTGAAACATAAGGAGTGCTCTCTGGTGGAGATCCTGTGTAATGCAGACACTGTTAATAAATTACTCCAGCCCTGGTTTGGCAGGGTGCCAAATTGGAACAGTTGTTAACACTGTCACCTCTCAGCAAGAAGGTTCTAGGTTTGATTCCCAAGAGCCTTCCTGGCTGCATTTTGCAGGTTCTCCCAGGTGCATTCCTACTGTACAAAACAAGTGAAAACAAGTGTTTCTAGGGTGATGAACCTGGCTGGGACTTACCCCACACCCCTACCCCATGTGGGGTAATGCTTGATTTGTAGCGTGTTCATCTGCGTGTGTTGTGGTTTTTTGAAATCATCAAATTGACTAAGATATTGCAGTTTGTGTCTCTGCATCTGGTTTCTCCAATTGCATTGCACTGAACTCTGAGGGCCACCGTAAACAAGCATTTAACATCAGAAAAAAAAAGTGCAGATTACCCATGAGCCATCAGCTGACATTTATTGATGGTTTAACATTTGCAAATAATGCAGGTTTATCGTTTGAACCTGCAAAAGCACGTGAGGACAAGATGTGCTGAACCGAAGAAAAATTGAGCCTGTGGGTGGTATTACAAAAACACATTAACATTTTGCAATTATATTTGTCACCCATCAGAGATAAGAGAAAACAAGCTTTAGATAAATACAGTCAGGCAGTGTAGGACGTTTACACTACACTGGCCTTCAACAAGGTTTTGCTCAAAGAGAACATTAGTCGCTGTTATTATTTGCATATCATCGAGGTGCTCTGGAGAGCTACAGCAGTGAGGGACTCACTGTGCCTCTTTGAAACTTAACATCAGTATCATTGGTGCACAGTTCTGGTTGCTTCACTAATTGTCTTGTGGAGGCGTAAACAATGTGTCTCATTAATTTGTGGAGAAATTTAATTAGATGCTCACTTGCTGTTTGAAGTAGTCCTTTTATTAGCGAGCCTTGGGCCATAGAAAGGGAGGAAAGTGGGAAGCATGTGCCGTCTTAATTAGCGTTTGCAATAATCGGTAGACTTCAGAAAAGTACTGACCTAAACACTGAAAACCATCTCACCATTAGATGAATACACTAAAAACTGCAAAGTGTACATACTTCTCTGCCTTCTTTGTATTAGGGGTAGCCTAATGTTTTCTGGACCAGCACGACTGTTACCCAGAAGCAGTTCACAGCAGCAGAGCAGCAGCTCTATCCAGAGACCACTCCAGGACTATAGCACAGACGCCCCAATGAACGTAGCTGCATGTCATTTTCCCTGAAAGATGCAGTTCACAATTCTCCGTCTGTTCCCTGTTTGCACATAAATCTACCAACTCCCACTGTTTATTTATGTTCACTCTCTGCCTGTGGTGCATGATATTTGTTGATTCCTGTTGTTTTGCTCCAGTTTTAATTAATGCTTTTTTTTAAAAGTATGAATTCAGCGTTTGTGTTTGTCATGCCAACGCATTTTAATATTTTACTGTGTCTTTTGATGCCTGAGTAGTTGCAATTCTATTTAATGAAAACTGCAGACTTCACTTGGATTCAACTACTGTGGGACTGGACTTGTTGACCTACAAATATCAAAACTGCTATACGGTGTGAAGCGGTGACTCTTGGAGACCTGTCATGAATAATTGATAACATAAAAGGGATATTCAGAGCATCTTCACAGTTTCATACACACAGCTGCAGTTTCTGGCACCAGACTAAAGGGACTCAAAACTTAAATAAGAGACTGCACAGTGCTCCATGGCAGTGGTTCTCAAAGTGGGCCGCTCATCTGTTCTTTGGAGTGTTGTGGGCATATTTAAGAAAAAGGGGACTTGTTTACTTTCACTATGACAAATTTATTTTCATCTATTAAACACATTGACAAAATGTGTGACTGCTTTAGTAATGGATTTTAACACACATTCTGTAATGGAACAACTAAAACCAACAATCTTGTCAGGGGGTCAGTTTAAGGTCTAGTGCATTGTATCCTCCATTAAAAAAAAAATCACATCCACACCAGCACATTTTAAAAAACACAATAAAAACACAGCATGCCACACAGCAGGCAGCAATATCATTTTAACTTTTAAAAACGCATTGACCAATCATAGAAGTACCAAAGCGTACTTCCAGTCTGATCTTTGTTTACTATATCCATGACCACCGTCACACTTTGTGTTGTACGGGGCCGTTCAGATGTAGTGTCTTTTGTGCACACAAATCCATTACATTCGATGTAGACGCACATCGAGCGACACGCATGCAGCAAGAGCATGATAAGAATGAACCAGTCAGCACTGCCGACCTGCTTCTCCAGCAGCAACATGCTACCTGGTGCCCAGTGTCTCGGCAAAGAGCAGCCCACTCCCCTGGTCCATCCCCCTCTGCAACCAAAAACTCAGCTTTCCTTATCCACACATAAATGCAAGAATGGCCTTTTGACCACTGACCACTTTTCTTCCCTTCCTCAAAAACAGCCACAACCACAATGCAAAAATACTCAAAGATAAACTGACATTTAATCTATAACATCAATTTCTAAGAAAACACAGAACAGTTTTGTGGCGTTTCTGACATATTTCTATGACATTCAAAGTGAGATAACTATGTTTATGCAGTAAAGAAATGCCATTCTTCCTCTCTCTGTTGGGGAACCTTGGTTTAAGATGAATACAGCAGTTAGTGGTGGTAGTTATTAGGAATGTACCGATTGTGAAATTCTGGGCCATTACCGATGTTTAAAATAACAATTTGCCCGATGGATGATGCTGGTACCAAAGTTTTTTTTCAGTGTTTGTTTATTCCTGTTTTGTGTAAAGGGAACAAAGAAATCTTCATTACACGCAAAAAAACCAACATTTTCGCTCACTTAACTTTAAGAAATTGAATGTGCTCACACCCTCTGGCGTCTCAGCAGAGTCTTGTCCCCCCAAAAAAGAGAAAAAAACAGGCTTCTCCTCTGGGTCAGCACAATATACCACATAAGAGATAAACATGATGACCGATGCATTATTGCATACCTAGCAGTTATTGTAAAGCCACCAGTTGTTAGTGTCAGTGTGTGATGAGAGACATGCTATAGAGGAATCTAATGCGTTTCTTGCATAAGAGCATTAAGAAAGACAAAAATTTTATTAACTTAAAGATACCTCGTGAAGGTTGCTTTTGGTTATGAAAGAGTCTCATGTTAATGCGGATGAATCTACATTACCTACACTTGTTTGTGTGTCCATTTTCGATAAATATATCGTTTTATCTTTGTAGTTATTTCGATATTATTATTTAGTGGTTGACTCACCCAGCATTTCTTTGGAAAGACAGAGCGATTTATGTCAACCGACTATGGGCAGTGAGAAGCTTCTCTGCACCGGAGACAGCCGAGGCAGGCGGAGCAGCTCGGTGTCACTAACCTCAGCGGTCCTGGTGCTCCAAGTCTGTCTCACACTCCTAAAACTGCTCACAAAAAAGTTGTCTGGAGCCCTGACACGCGAGCCAGATAAGCGTCTTTACGACAATACGCGCCAGAGCTCATGGGAAATGCAGTCTTCATTCCAGCAAAACATGATAGTTCCTTGGACGGGCTTTATCAACAGGTGAACTCCCTTTGCGTTCACTTTTCAGACCCCCTGCAACACGCTAACCCTATTGGAGGCAATCATTCAAATGAAACACAAAGAAACTCTTCTTTCTGCATTAGATACAGCTACTTAAATATTTGCTTTTAATGTTCTCTTTACTACTCTACATGCTTAGGACTTAAGAACTTAGACACTTTGATTTGAACTGGTTGCTGAGTAGAGTGTCGAGTGGACTTGAAGACTTGACAATAGACATGATAGCCCTCCATATACGTGATAGATACTTGAAACTGAACTTTGAATCCATCTAAAGAATGATACTTGACTTGTACTTGAACCAAAAGACTTGAAAACAGCTCTGCATTTCATTTCTCTGATGTAGCATGCAGACATGTCCTTGAAAAAGGTCCGAGCTAGGCTTATACCTTTGTTTTTCATTCAGCTTCACTCAGAACACAACAATATTAGTTTATTTATTACAACTCACATCATCATAACAATACTCAACAGTGTGATCAAAGCAAACATTTATACATGTTATTATAAATTATGTACATGGAAATAATGCAAAAGTCATTTTTAGGTAACATCAGCCCAAACCTTTAGTCCCAGCACATCTGTTTTGGTGTTTGTTTTCTTTTGTGGTGTTGACAGTAGGCCGTGTGGATTACTCAATTCTGTAATTAACAGTAGAGGAAGTCAGCTGGACGAGTCATAATGACAGCAAAGAATTCATAATCTGTGCTGTGATGCATTGTTCAGCTTCTTGATGATTGCTGCCTTGGATGTCAGCATAAATCTCCGAAGGTGACATTGCTTGGAAATGGAAAATCAGGCTTGATTGAATCCTATTGGTGCATGTGACCTAGTTCTGACATTCCCAGTTTGCTCCACAAAAAGCATCACTGTCGGGTACTTGTACTTCTCACAGGGTCAGAGGGTTCAATCCCACTGAAGGTGAAGCCTCCAGCCAGTGTCTATTTATCAAGTGTCGTTTTCTGACACCACTTCAATAAGCTGGTGTGGCTGTATCCCTGCTTAGTTAATATATAATATGCGAACCACTGCTGCATATTAATACACAATCGGATATAAATGCTTCACAGCTGAGTGGGAGTCGTGAACTCATTATGACGCTTCAATTATGCAATAGATTGGGAACAATTTGCGATTTTTGTTCTTCTTACAGTTCAAAAGTTCTTGCTGATGTATGTGCTGCGGAGTATAAGATAAAAGATACTTGGTGTACAAGTCGATGAGTAAGAAGGCTGTAGGGAACAAGATGAGTGTGATTTCTCAGGCGTGAGTAGGAGGAACGGAACAAAGGCAAGAATACAGAGGAGAGACTGTGTTCATTTAACTCCAAGTGGTTCTCGGAACAATATATAGTAAACAATTAACAGAGGCACATTTCAGTCATTTCATTCATGTTGTGCACAGCACAGAAACTTCACTCCAGGGAAACTGCTTCTGAGCATCAAAACTTCAAATCACAGAATAACAAAGCTCACTGGTTGCAATATGGTGAAGATATGTGTGAGAGAAAGTGGCTGTCCACTTGAGCTTAACACAGCTGGAGAGATGATAAATGTGCTAAGCCCTGGCCACAAGTTCATCCGTGTGCTGTGCACTGTCACCTGTAGGAACTGGAAAAAGGATACTCACTTGGCTCTGTATTTAGAGAGCAGATACTGTCTCCTCAGCCATTTCCCCACTGGCTTGATAAGATAGTTAGGTTAGGCTTTTTTTTATTATTATTTTTATCCTCTCTCTCTGCAGTTACAGCAGAGAAGTCTGAAAGCTGACTCCAAAACCAACAAGTGAGAAATCTCTTTGGCATCTTATTTGCTCTCTAGCAGGAGAAGATAGCTGAGCTCACACGCATCACGTCATAGATGCATTGCACTAAGTGGACAAAAACAAGTGTTGCACTGGTATGTTGCTGTTGTTTCAGAGCAACCGACACCTGGTCTAAGTATCTGTCAGTCGCAACACTGAACGTTCATTTCATCTATTGACATGTAGGGGCTCTGCTGATCTGGGGTGAAGTTTATAGTTTAAAGTTGAAAGTTGCACATGACAGGTTTTTAAAGAGACTCTTCATCGTCACATCACACTGACTTAATCAGTTGGTGCATCAACATAGATTTCAGTAACATTCTGGATAGTGAATCAATTATATACATCACTTATCATGTAAAAATGATTCCATTGCTGTTCTTGAGTGTTTTTTTATCATTGTAAACTGAACTGAACTAAAACTACTGCGGTTCTCTTTCTATTGCCAAAATTTCCTGATGGAAACACTACACACTGTGTTTTTTACTTCTGGTTGGGTATGAGATATCGCCATAATGTGGTCAAATAAGAAAACAAAAGAGAGAGAGAAAAATAGAGACACACAGACATGGTCCATTTTTGACACTACTAGTAGTTGCAGTGTGTGGACAGCAGAGTCTGCAGCTGGGGATTCATTATTAGTCTGTCTGTAGCTTATAGGAAGCTATAATCCCTTAAATGTTGACACATAATTGGATGAATATTTCATATTTTGCACCGAGGGTGAATGACACCACCAAGGAAACCAATTAGTTCTGTGGTGTTCATGCCCTCATGACTCACTCCCTTTGCTTTGTTTTAAGAGATAATGGTATCTTTTCCGAGCCTGGAAAGTTTCAGCAGCAGAGTTCAACTGGCCATCTGCAGATGGATAAGGCTATGTTAGAGTTTCCTGCATGAGTCGCAGTGCCGATCATTGCGAGGGGGTTTATTTAGAGGGGGGGAGTTTCAGGAAGTGTTGTGTCTTATAGGACACTGAACTTGTTGGAGATAACAGTTATTATTAGTCACACTAGAAATGAGCAATGTACAGATGTCTACATGGAAACACTAAGCAACGGAAAGCTGCTTTCAGAATCCCCTCACTTTTTGTGCATTACTGTTGACTTGTATGAAAACGGGTAGAGTTCCTCTGGTTTTCACGCCAATCTATGATCAATATCCCATGATGACAACATGATGCTTAAAGTTTATTTAAATTCAAACACTGAAATATCTCATTTGCAAATAAGTATACAGGCACTTTGTGGAAGCACCACTAAGTTTTCTTGGGCAAGTCTCTACAAGTTCTGCACACCTGGAATTGGGCACGTGTTCTTAGCTCCATCAGATTGCTCTGTGGGGTTATGTCTGAACTTGGACAGGTCCACTCATGACGACAACATTGTGGTAGCCCCATGCTTCAGGTCAATGTCATCATCCTAGTTTCAGGTCTTTAAGGACCTCTTTACTTGATGCTACTACCATAATGCTTCACCATATGGATGGTATTGTCCAGGTGATGAACCGTGCATGTGAGATGCAGTTTGATAAACTCCAAGTGAGCTGTGATATGACTTTTACTCTCAGTGACGTCAGTCTAACCAGTCTATGATAAAGGCCTAAATATTGCAGAGCTGATGAGGATTGTCCCTCCAGCCCTGTTGCAATGACCCCAGGTAACCGGTCACCTCCCTGAACAACGACCTTCATGCCCAGTGCTGTGTCTGGCCAACTCAGCCCAGCCTTTTTTTTTTTGTCTCCCTGACATACAGTGTGAAAATCATTATGAGTTATTTAATTTAGATTGATTAAACTGAAAAAAAATTAAATGTATAATATGGCTCTAAATACCTGGACATTTTATAAAATAGTGTTAAATTACTTATGAGTTCAGCATATGAGATCTTTTTTTCCTGAAATACACCTCACAAGACGCTGTGCAGACTAATTGAAAGCTTTTCACTCAACCACAGCTCCCGCTGAGACCAGAGTGTACAGGAGGTTTAGGGAATAAAAGAGAGAGAAGTGGACTAAGTCTAGACTTGCTAAAGTAGGACTCGTTGAACAAGAGATGATTCGTCTTCACTCTGTGCCAGCCTAGACAAGGTGGGAGTGGATGCTGCATGCCTTGTTTTCGACTGCTTGATGTCGACTCTCCTTGAAATTGAGGTTTTGCAAAAGTTCACAGAACTGACTGCTCTAAATGACTAAATGTAATGTGAAGGAAATGACAAAATGAGACTGAATTACAGTAATACCAGCTTCTTAGCTGAAGAGACTAACACGCTCTGCTGTGTTATGGCTGGATGTCGATGGATGATGTCTTCAGATCTGTCTTTCTTTACTTTCAGTCCCAAAACTTCAAACTTTGGGGGCACAGTGAGGTGCAGAGCAGTGTTGGGTTCAGTGAAGGTCCAGTGCACGTGGCAAAACTATTCCTCAGTACACCATGTTTTGTTTTTGTTCCTATTAAATGTGTCCAGCTAGATTACTTTTATCAGAACATGAGACCTCTGAACAGATTAACCTGACAACCTTGGCATGAGTCAATATGTGTGAAAAAAAGAAAACAAAAACATGAAAAAAACATATCCTGCTAACCGGCCATTTCTTTGCCAATTTCCCAGCATTTTCAGATGGAAATGGTGCAACTGGCTAATGACTCACACCCTTGTGCAAGAAAACTATGGAAGCTTCCTATAACATGTAATCTGACCTCTTTGTGATCTTAAGAGATAATAACAGTAGGATATGGGCCTCTGGGTTTCTAAGGAAGCTGATAGGCTATATAACTGTATTTGAACACTCAGTTTCTTGGATCCCATACTGTGTAGTTGAGGTTATTGAGTCTTGTCTTGGTTTGAATTAAACTTGTACATTCTAATGCTCTGTTCTTTGATAATTGTAGCGCCATACACCTCAACCTAAAAAGGATGTTAATGCACCATTAAAGAGAAATAACAAACTAGCAGTTTAATCGAGAGATGCCTCATTCTCAGAGTCTGTGAATAAACTTATATTGCAATGTGCAAAACAGGAGAGGAAACTAAGACATGCCAGACTGTTTGGCCATTATAACCCATGATGATGTCATCATATTTGAAAATGAGGTGTGTTTTTTCCAAAATGCTCCAGAGAATGAATCCCTCTAACTTTGGTAATGTCCTGACATGACCCACAGCACAGAAATCAGCTCTGAAAGTCTCAGTGATCTTATGAAATATCTCAACATCAACAGGACAGATTTACACAGACCGGTACAATTACCTGTGGATGAATCCCAATGACTTTGGTGATCCCCTTTTCTAATCCAATCGTGCCTTTCCTTTGACTTTGTTTTCCATTGCGCTGCCTCTAAAATTCATTTATGTCTGAACACACAGCCTTGTTTGAAGAGCAAATCAACAATTGAGAAGTCTGCAATAATGACAGGATCACAGTGACCGTGTCAGAAAGGATAGAAGTAGATGCTGCTGATATGGAGACAGAGCAAAAACAAGTGTGAACTCAGATGAACTTTAATATGGAATCGTCAGCCGCTTGGATATGATCCCTGCAGCAGCCGCAGCAGGGTTCATCCTTCACAGAAAAAGAAAACATGCTTTCAGACCAAACTTTCAGTCTCAGTGACACTCACCTATTGCCACTAAAAAAAGCATTCCCCTTTTTTTCTCATTTGTACTGTCTAAATGATAACCTGCTCTGCAGAAAAGGGCCGCCGCATCGATCCTCTCATCTAATCTGGAGTGCATCTACAGTACAATCGGTTGAGAATGACATTTGCACAGACAGGGAATGAGCCTCTTGCTCTCTCTTTCTCTCTGTCCCATTGATTCAGCTATGTAATCAGATCCCCATCAAACCAGAGGAGTCTGAGACACAAACATTCATGGCTATAGTCCTTACAGTCTTTAAGGTCCATTCAGAGTTTGACAAATGACGGCTTCCAGTGTTCAAATTACATTGCGGCTTTTGGATAGATCACTTCACTTTGGGTGGGGGCTGATGGGACCACATTCGTCATCATGTTGACAATTTTCCTTGGGAGGATATTGAGGGGTTAGAGAAAGTTGTGAGGAGGTGCTTTTCCAGCAGATTATTGAGACAACTTGACACCAAATCTAAGCAGAATAATAACACACAGGTGCACATGTGTGTACTTTACTCTGTTTATTCAGGACTGGAAGGTAACAAAATATTTTAATGGCTAAAACCAGTTTTCTTTTTTGTTCCCTCTTGGTCAGAGGGACCTCCACATGATTCAAACCCTGGCTGCTTCACTGCATGTAGACTAGTGAAGATGAATAATTTTAGCTTGGCACCGTGTTGTGCGGGTTGTTATTATAATGTGCTCAATACTCTCAGGGACTGTTGTTCAGAAAGCTGTGGTGTGGCTCCGTGAGGGAATTACTGACTTGCTGTAGTGTTGCCCTTTTCTAATGCTCTGAGCAAATCGAATATCCCTGTTTGGCAAACAGCACACTATAAACACATTTTTAAGATACTTCTTTTACATTTGGTTTCCAACTAGATATTTTAATCAGATGAAGGATCTTAAAGGGATAGGTTAGGTAAGGGTATTTGACATTGGGGTTATCATTAGTCAGTATATAAACTGCAGTAGATTTGAATTGGCAGATTCCCAGTTTGGACAAGCAGCTTGGAGCACCAGCACAACAGCTTAGTGATGTGTTACTGTGAACTGAGACATCCAAAAAAAACCTGTGCACACCAAATTTGAAATATTTCCACTGCATCAAAAAGCCCTTCCCTTTGAAACAACATTTCTCCACTGTTGAACTGCTGTATTCCTACACACCTGTGCCTCGCTCTCGTGGACTCAGACATCTGATCTGTGGATTAAGACAGTGCATACCATATAATACATATTACATTTGCTGCTGTGTTTGGCGGATTATGAAGGGTATTTTTTAGATGTTAAGCAGAAATGTATGCCGGTATTTTATCAACATACTGCATAAAATTGTCATCATAAGGGTCAGGGACACAGCTCATCCACCCATCATCCAGGTGCTTTATGAACAGTGAGTCTTTCATCTTCTGGCAAAACATTAGGCTTCCTCAGTTTTAGCTTTGAACAGTACTTACATAGTCAAACTCCATTAAATCAGGAGATGATGTGGCCTCGGGGGTTGTGTATTATGTCTTCAACCTTCAATGGCAGTTAAGAATGCACATGTGTTTGCAAATGGATTGCTAATGGGTCTGTGTGGTGTGCAGATGCATGTCTATATAGTTACATACACTTGTTTATCATCTTGGTAATTGGTTAATGTTATATACCGCCTACATGGCTTATTCTAATTAGAGCTCATCTACAATTAAATGAGACTCATTACAAGTTTCCTCAGGGGACAATGACAAAATGTCAGAATCAGACTGGAGAGGGAATGTTTTGTCTTTAAAGACAGCCCTGTTGTGTTTCACTGGAGAGTTCACCAGCTGACTTGCTCTAATGGCCTGAGTAGCAGGCAGCAGTAGCAATTTACATTAAATACACATTAAAAAAACAGCAGTAATGCCGCAAGACCATTACTAGTGTTCTTCCACAGAAAATGCACTTTGACAATCTCACTAGCAGTAACTGGAGAATAAGCAGGAAAACCACTGATGCCAGTACATTCCATATTGGCATGTTTTCAGAAATAGTTTTTGTAATATATATAATGTTTTTTGCTTCTCAGGATCTTTAAACACAAGGCAGATGTGAGATGTGACTTGTTGCTGTATGGCAAATAATTTTCTGACCTTCCTGTATAGTTTACACACACACAAATCTTGGCCAAAAAGCCCAGCATGTTCCGGTGGTTGCTTCTGATCCCTGATCTTTTGGAGGGAGTCAATGTGGGCATGACCAATCTGGAAGCTCCTCGTGCCACAAAAGTAAAATGATACATGAGGGTGGAACAACTTCAGTCTTGGCTGATCCTCCAGTTTTGGGAGATGATGTGTTAGACAAATGATGTGATAGGCCAGATGCCAGGTCATATTCTTGTCTTTGTTATTGCTGCAATTACATGCAGGAAATAATGGAGTGACTTAAACATTACCGAAACTGTCATAGATTATATTGCTTGTGTTTAAAATAGTTGTTAAAAATTCTTTCCATTTTCAATGTAGCCCAGCTGGCCAGGGACTCAATCCTACTGTGGATGTATTTCTCTGTTCTTATTCCTCCTCTACTACTTTTGCACTACTTTTAGTCATTAAAAATAGGTCTGGCTTATGTGTGATAAGAGAACTAACTGGCCTATATTGCTGTATATATCATTAATTATTTTGAATCCCCCAAATCCCCTGCTATTTAGAACAAAAAGACACAGGAGACAATTTCTAGCACTGAAACTACATATATTATTTCTAATTAGTATAATTCAATCCTCAGGCGTCATACAGTGTCCACCAGTACTGTCCATTGTCTGCAGAGATTAGACTTGTAGACGTGATGATGTAGTTGGATGTCATGTTAATATAAAGATTTTCTTAATTAAAGTTGGCCAGAGCCCGCGTTTCACTTCAAACACGCCATCTAATCACACTACAACATGCTAGCGCTCTTTGTAGTAGAAACCTTTGATTTTTTTTCATGTTTGAACATTTTCTGTAACTGGTTTGAACACCTACATGTTGTGAATCATTTGGCTGTTATTCGTGAGAAGTGTGATGAATAATTCACTTGCTTTGTACCTCCTCAGTTTGAGGAGGCAGATGGTTGCCGTTGTACTGCCTCCCCTACAGGCCCGTGCAGCTTATGGCAAGTTCACTCAGTATCTGCACATCATAGGTCCACATCGCTGTTTGCCATATGCTCCTCCTGGACTGAGAAACATGCCAGTTTCTGACCGTTTTTTCCACCGACATCTGCAAGCACGATTGGTTGTAAAGTCGTGAGTGGTTTGAGGATCTCCTGTCACCAGCCTGCGTATTCACATGCACATGCATCAGAGAGCAGCACGGGAAACACACTTTGTCCAATTGATTGGCTCAGAACCAGTCGAGAGAGACTCTAATTGGCACTGAGCGGGAATGCTCGGTTAGGCGGCGTTCGTACTTTTGCAAATGTCAGAGCACGGATTTGGCGGAATCACTGGCGCGAGACGGATTTCTGGTTCCCACTATTGTTTTGTTATCAAGACCTAGTGGGAAACAGGTTGGAGCTCAACTTAGATATCACCATGAAAAGATAATGGGGAGGTGGGAGGAGTGGAAGCTTTCACCGCTGAGCTGACGTCTGGAAAAGTTGCACTCGCTGGACAGAGTGGAAGGAATTGAGGCCATGAAAAAAAGCAGAAAGACATAAAGTTGTATCTTTATCTGTCTGAAGGAGCATCAAAACACCACAGTGGTTGTGGGTGGAAAAGGCAAGCAGAGATGAATGTTTAATCTGCCCTGGCATGGACAAATGGGTCGACAAAAGCTTTCTAGTTGTGGAATGACAATTAACTTGCTCATTGCATCCCTCCTCCCTCGCCACCTGCCATACCAACACACAGGCTCTGATTAAAAATGCATGGCTCTCACAAGCCTTTTAGATAATTAAGAAGGTTTCCCTGCAGTGTTTCTTGTTAGAGCAATGGAGGAAGCACACCAACACTAGATAAAATGCATATGGGGCTTTTTTTGGCGATGTGTTACAAGATATTATGATCTTTTAATAAGATTGTGACTGTTTTCCACCAGTAGTGTGTCCCTGTCTGTTTCATATTCAATGTACTGATCTGTACAGGACCAGGCCTGTTGCTGATCAAACATGAGTAGGTTTTCTACTCTCTCAGGCTGGAGGGTAGCCCCTAGGATGTTTCCCAACCACACAATGAGGGCCCAGAGAGCTTTTGTTGTTTGTAGAAATGGCAACAGATTCCTACTGGAGGCACAAATGTGTCCGTGTTTCAGTGGGACTCCTTTGATCTGATGGAGAAAGTGCTTTGGAACATGCTTGAAGCCCTCTTTGATCTCCCAGCATGCAGTGCCATAGGAAGTGCGCTCCCACTGTCTGAAGGATTGCCGCAGGGATGAGGTCATTTCACCGGAGCTGCACAGAGGCCAGAGTCTATTGCTTTAATGAGCTGCATCTGAGATGATCTGTGGGAGTCACTGTTACTGTTACTGTTTCTTCCCAGTTGCCCCCCACACACTCTTTCTCAGATGCACTATTATTGATCCGCTCCACTACTTGTTTTCCTGCCAGTAGCCTCAGAGTCATGCACATTAACTATTGTCACACTCAATTCAAGCCTTGTAAAATGAGACCTGATCTCCTTTTATTTCATCCTATTTAGATAGCCTCTTCTCAGAGAGACACCTCCTTAAACGGAGGAGTAAAATGTGTGCTACACACACACACAACAGTTTCAGCTTTCATTGTTGACTTAGTTGAGAGATGTTGACTTTCTCAAAGGGATCATTTGATGATGATCCTACAATCAGACATTTTAAACCGGTAAAATAATATCAAATTTGTCCATTCTGTTTGTGCATCTTTTAGAACCTTTCAGAATCAAAGCTTATAAAAGCTTGAAATAGGTGTTGTGTGGGGACAGGTCATGAGTCTATCAGGACTGACATGTAGAGATAACTGACCTCACGATCATATTCTCCCCCATGAGCACTTTAGAGTTGCCATTTAACTTAATATGCATGTTATGCCAAAAGAGAAATTATAAAGAAGAAGTAATTATTAGAGTTGCTGTTCAAATAATGATTTATTTTAACATAATAAAGTCATATCACCCAGCTGAGAACAGTTCTGGCTCCTGTAGTGTTTGAGGGGCAGGGACAAGGACTGTCCTTGCATTGCTCACCTGAGAATACCAAGTGACGTGACCATGATTATTTCTCTGTCTGGTTGACAGATAAGATGTCCAGATGTTTGCTGCTGTGGAATATTGTCTGTGTGTTAAGAAGTTGCCAGACATGTGACATCATCCGAAACTTGCTGCTCACTTTTGCTGCTGATTAGCTGTAGTAGTTTTGATGCAGCAGTAGCTGAACAGATTGAAACTAGTCACCCATAGCAACATTAAGGCTATAAATAACGCATATTGCAACACTCTTTGGTTATAGGTTCCTTTTGAAGCACAAGAGGTTTGAACTTGTTCTCTTGAAATTGAAAATGCACACCCTTGTCTGTTATGTCTGTCTCGTGCTCAAATTAAGTGCAGCATTGCTTTTTCTTGAAAAAGAGAAGTTATCTTCCAAAGGCCTGATGCTTGTTCTAAACTCTTGAAAATATATAAAGTCAACCTTGAAACCTATAAAAAGACAAATAAAATACATGTCATGTCAAACGCAGACACGTACGGTATATTGTGCGTAGCCTCATTTGCTCTCAGTTCAGCTGTAAAACCTAGAGATAGGCTGTGATTCACCCTCACCCTTATGTCCACTGGCGTCAGGGCTTGGCTCTGATAAGCACTGACACTGCCTTTCTTGAAGTGCACTGTTGGCCTATTTACACTGGCACTGTGGATGCACCCTGTTGCTTTCTTCGACAAAGCACACACATTGGCCAAGTGTTGCAATCTTCCATTGCTTTTATTTAATGGAATTTGTACTCTTTGCTTCATTAACCATTTAGTGCAGTGAGTCACTAAAGAAATGAATGTTCCAGCTGCAGTGACTAACTTGACTATTGACATCCATGCAGTCCATACACTGATAAATGGGTTCACCTTACTTTATCTTGAAGTACTGTTCACATCAGATGATTTTTTTTAATGATATCAGTGACGTCATACCTGAACAGCCTCTGACATAATACCACTGACTCACAACACTGAGAAAAAGAGGCTGCTTCACCCAGTGTGTCCACACACACATATGAACACACTTTCGTATAGATAGTGCTCAAACAGCACTGGCTATATATAACAAGGTGACTGACTAATAGTGTGAAAATATTCATTCAGTATTATATTTAGTGACTGAGCAGTGGTGACGGGTCCTGCAAGTGCTGTGATTGTTGCTATGTTAGCCTAAACAAGCTAACAAGCTAGCTTTGTCAATGTTACACCAATGTGTGGAGATTTTCCACAACATTTTTGTCAAGTCTACACCATTTAGACAACATGCTATGGTTTGTCTCTTGTTCCTGTTTTATTTTGAAGTTCCATGTCTTGTCTGTGCTCCTCCTCCTGTGATTACCTCATGTGTCTCACCTGTGTTTAATTTCCCCACCTGTGTCTTGTTTCTACCTCTTGTATTTTACCCCAGTGTTCTATCATTGTCCCTTGTTGGTTCGTCTGTGTTCATGCTCCGTGTTGCCTTTGTGCTCCTGTATGTTCTCTATGTTCCCCGTAAGTCAAAAAGTCATTTCTTTGCTCAACCTTTCAGAGTCTTGATCTGCATTTTGGGTTTTTCTGAAAACTAGCACAGTGACACAACATCCTTAATTCTGTGTATAAATCCAGATGTTTGTTTTTGAGCTGCTCAGAGAAGTCTGAGGTGTTTCCTTATTTCATTTGAAATACTCTGAAACACTGATTTCATTCTGGCTTTTGCACATCTGTATTATCTCTGCCAGGAAAGACTCAATGTGAACAAAGCTTTATGATGTTTACAGAACTAGAATGTAAAGATTCCCCCTCTCCAGGTCCATACACCGGTGGTGGTCAGGAAATGAACTGGAGGCCTGAGAAAGGCTTACTAGGTCACGAGCAGGGCATCGGTGTGAAGCTGACAGTGAATGGGGTGGAGGGGGTTTGCAGCACTATTTCTGAAATAACATCTCACAGCAGGCAAGAGAGAACATGTTTTAAAGTGTGCTGTGATTGGGCAGACAGGATCGAGGCGAGATAAGATGATGGTGATGCTACACAGCTGATGACAAAAGAACAGAGAAGGCAATGTATGTAGAGAAGACTGTCACATACAAAACATCTCCATACATCTGTCTTGGTTGTGACAGACCTGTTGCTGCAACTGTGCTTGCTGAATTTTCAGTATTTTGGCACCAACTTGGTACCAATGTATCAGATCTCATGATGTTGTTAATGCGGAGCAGGCATACATTCATCAGCGCTGAAGATGGATCATATCAGTTTTTGTTATGGCTGTGTCCTCTGTGGAGAGGCAGTCTTTCCAGCTGTTATTCCTGATGAGGGGGCTGGCACAGAGGAGGAGGGTGCTGCTCATTGTTTCCTCCTCTGCCCCCTCCACTGGTGTTTCTCCTTTCTTCACCATTTCAAATGCAGTCTAGGCCTGCATAATAAAAGCAATGTCCGATGTGTGATGACACTGTCCAATATCGTGATGACGATATGACTCGCGATGAGTGAGCAAATATTCAGGTGTGCGTATTAACCATACAGTTCCTTTGTCTCTCTGTATATATGCCAGGCCTGTAGTGGCACTGTAACACTGCTACACAAACACACCAAAAACAGAAAAGAAGAGTGGAACACTGTAAACAAACTCTAAACATTTTAAGTCGACTAAACACGAGAAGCTGTGCTGATCGATGCCGCATGGACGTGTTTCAGGCGCAGTATCCAAGGGACCTGACAAAAGTGCACCGTTGTTGTTGTGGTTGTTGTGTTATACGTTATATCTAGCGGTGTAGCTCAGGTTACAGGTATGAGGTGCAGCGGTAAATAAAACTTACTCATTGCATTTCAGCCAACCTCTACAATGTGTTTATCATGCATGTTGCCATCGCGATGATGATGAAAATAAGATTAATCATGCAGCCCTACTGCAGTCATATATTGATATATTGATGGAATTCTAGACTGGACTTTCTTATTGGTCTTTTGTTTAAGGAATGACATTTTATTTCAGCTTTTAACTTTCATGAAAGAAAATGAAAGCCCCCTCTAAGCCATTCAAACACCATGACTTCCATCCCACCATTATTTTAATTGCTGTAATTATGCTGCTTTGGTTCAGTACATAATCAGACACAATAAGTTCTTCAGCTCCGCAGGGAAGCATCTATGAATTATACTTAGATCAGTGTTGTTTAGCTCTCTAATGATGAGTCCTCATTAAAATGTAATGTTGCCATTTGTTGAATTTAGCAATTTATAGATACATTAGATAACAAAACCACTGAGAGCTCTGCTGTGTCTCTGACCCCAAATGGGTCACCCTGTCATCATTTTGACTTCTACCAACTTATCAATAAAGGGTTGCTATGTGGCAGCTGCACAATTGGTGTTTAAGCCCTCTTTGCGAGAGGACCCAGAAATGAAGGTACAGGATAATCCTCTGGTACACTACACAAGCTGGGACTGGGCCTCCAAGCAGCTCAACCTGCCCATACTGGGAATTACAGAGGGGCTTGGCGTAGTGCACATGTTGAGCAACTCAGATCTTTATCCAAGTGTGTGTGTGCGTGTGAGAGAGAGAGAGAGCGTAAAAATCTTGGTCAAGCTCAGTCTGTTGTTGAACCAATGCCAGTGGAAATCTGACGTGTCTAAAATCTGTTTCCTTATTCAACATGATCCATATTTCAAGGAACTGGCTCATTTGTTGGTTGGCTTCCAGGGGGTTTGTTAATGCATTGTGTGAGTCAGAGTATATTTACTTGGTATCTATTCAACACTGTGGAGGATTCCTCATGACTGATCTGGAGCTTCGGGTGGATTTCTGGATTTGTCATAAAGGTTGTTTACATTAAAAGCCTGATGCAAATGGGGCGCAAATCCCCCTCCCTTCAATAATTCATTTCCAGTGCAAACTGCAAACTCATGGTCATAATGATTTAATTATTTGTTTAAACAAAAATATCTACTTGTACTGCTCAACACATAAGTGCTCCCTAAAGTCCTCATGTAGAAAGTTTGCCTGCAAGTGTTTCAGGAACAAACCAAAGTAGTAATACTAAATAATGGCTTGTGTTGTTCATTCCTGTTGTTTTAATGTGTAATCACTGAAGCAGCTGTCATAAATTCTGATCAAATAATGGCCATTTTTTTCTTGTAGCCAGCAGGAAGAAATTAAAGCCAGTCACATAAACAAGGACTTAAATATTCTACAACAATAGTTTACATGGTGAATTTAGTATAATCTACAATTACATCAGCACTGATTCCAACATTTTAACAAAAATCTAACTGATAATTCTTCTCAAATTAACTCCAGTCATAAAATCCCAATTGATGCTGATACCTCTATTACAGCATTCAACACTCGGGTGGTTTTTGGCATTGAAAACCTCTGTACAAAGGCATAAGGGCCCAGTCCCATTTCTCCTCCGTTAACACTAGCACTTGGTTTCAAGTGGCCTCCAAAGGGAAATACCCTTTGATGAGGAAGTGAGAAGTGTGTGAGAAGAACTACTAGCAACCCCCCTCCCCCTAATCCAAAAATGATCCAATCCGTGACTCAAAAACCATGATCCAATCCATCCATTGCACCCCTACTAACCTTACACGAGAACGCACAAAACCTGGCGCTAGGGCCAACGTCGAGTGGAAGTGGTTAAAATGGGACAGGGCCTAATACTTTTAATATGAAAATCCTGGGAGAAGAGTTTCCTTTTACATATGCAAAGTACCCCACTCTGGGACGCACAAGGTGCAACACCTGATTAAGCCAGCATAATAAAAGAAAAGTCCCGAAAAGACTTGGTCTAATATAAGCCTGTCCCACCTGATGCAGATACTTTAACACATCTACTTTTATGGACTCTCCTACTATGCTGTACATGTCTGCTTAGTGGAGGTGTTGGTAACTGACCACTGCAAGTCTCAACAAGCTTCTTTGTGTCTGTATAATGGTATATTAGCAACATATCCCATAAACTGACAGTGTGCCTTACTGGTAAACTTTCAGTTTATAATGTAATTCAGAGAGGTACACTTGATATTACTGCATGAAATGATGCTGGTAAAAACGTGCAGTAGACTGTGGGTGACATCAAGAAAGTTCAGTCCAGGAATTTGCTGTGACTTCTGCAGTTTATCTTCACAGTCCAAGTCCTGCATGGGTGATAGCAATTACCCAAATACATCTGAGTTTGTGACTTGCCCAGAGTTGTTGCTGTGCTGTGGGGCCACTTTATTTAAATACAGCTGGCTGTGTGGAAACGCGTCTACATGCCTCTCTTCTCCAAGGAGCCTTACTGGTTTCTTTGCAGAGAAAATGTTTGAATGTGCCTCTCAACATTGTCTTCTGTTCTGTTTCTTTTGGCCTGCCCCACAATAGCTCTGTGTGGATATTGGACATGAGTGATTGAAGAACACACTGCTTATTGTACTTTGGTCTGTCTCAGACAAGAGCAGCAGAAATCAATAGGAAGATCCAGTTTTCCTCCCTTCTCCTTGGGCGGCCAAGTTCCGTCTTATTGAACATTGTTATTTGGAGGAGACTGTCTTTCACAAAGAGCAGTCGACACCACGTCTCTGTGCTTTCTTCTTCTCCAGAAGGAATAGTTCTGTTGCAGCCATGGTAGCTTGAAGCATCCAGTGACAAAGAAATAGCAATCTCAACTTGTCATTATTTCTCTGTTGTTGTTGTTGTTTTTTTTTGTATTTTTTTTTCAGTAAGGCTCAATAATGAGCAGATGTGTAGCATTGAAAGGAATGGTGGAACTAAGTACCCAGGGCCCAGACAGAGGGAGGTTTGTCAAAAAAAAAAAAAAAAGGAAGGATGAGTGTATTTTTTATTTTTTTTGGGGTGGGGGGAGACCCTTGACAGGCACACACACTCACAATCATACTACAGACAATTTCCACACACTCATATTCACATACAGACGATTTACAGTCACCAGTCAACCTATTGCTCATGTTTTTGAACTGTGGGAGGAAGCTGGAGAATCAGGGGGAGAACATGAAAACTCCAGCCATTAATTCATTCATTAACGCTGGTGATTGGCTTTTTATTTACACAAAAAATGCTTGAGTGTGGAGAGATCAAGGTCGAAAAAACAATAATTACATTAAACAGCAATTCATATTGTGGTGTATATTGTAATTTTCTTTTTGTTGAATTCATAAACTGTATAAAAAGCCTCAGTGACGGAATGTGTTTTACCAGGTTGTAAATGTGAAGTGGCAATTTCAATTTTAGCTGCAGGGTTTGCCACTTGGATAAAATTGATATTGAAAGAAAATATTGTTAATGACCAGTAATGAAGTCAAAGTATTGGTATTAGTTACTCAGACATGCTGTAATGTCTATTGTATACTAAGTATACTGTTCTGAAATATGAAATACATGGATATGGAGAGTTTTGATCCTGCTGCTTTTGTGTTTCAACAGACTGGAGTAGCACTTGTTGGAAAGTGATTCACCTTATTTCTGCAAATATAATTCTAGTCAGATTTTGTCGAATATACTTTTGTTTGTTAAAATAAATATTTATGAATATTATGAATTTGTGCACAGGCCAGAATAAAAAAAATGCTTTCCACCATCACCAAATGCTCAGGTTATGAATAAGTATGGTTAAAACTCCACATAATAATAATTATGGTAATAATGGTTCATTGACAAAGCGGTGAAATATGCTGCAGTGAGTCTTTTAAATGGCCGAAAGGGACTGGTTGCCTGACAGAAACACACATCACCAGTGTTGATGTGTTAATTTCTCCCCCGCTAGATGACCCAGACTGATTCTGCTTATCAGCCACAACAAGAAAAATGTAAATAAAAATCCAAAACACCACAAGGCTCTGCAGGGAAGCCTCTACTGCCCTCACACCAGCTCCCACACGCTGTAGCAATGGTACAGGTCGAATGGAGGCAAGGAGATTGGAAGTATTTGATTTGTGTCCCCCAATCCCTGGTTATAAATTAGAATTGGATGGGTTGAAGGAGGAGGGCGGGGTGTATAGTGCTGAGCTGCTGCCCTCATTACCTTGTCTGGCAGAGGGACTGTTTGCTGACTGCTGTGCTGATAGGACAGGGCAGGGTGGTTCCCATTACAGGCTGTGTTTTGATGGAACTTTGTACCTAACTGGAAAGGGAATTTAATGTTTGTTTTCAATGCTGTCTGAGAGAAAGGAAATCGAATGATGATTAAACTACCTCCAGTACGAGCTGAATGTTAGAACTAAATGTGAGGTGCTGGAGCTAGACAGGTACATTAGCCAGGCCACATTAGCTTCAGAAACTGCACATAGGTGTTGGTGGATGTGTTGGCTACAGTCAAGTTGCACAGCAGTCATATATGTAGCTGTGTCAGATGTACAGCAGTGATATGTCGTACTATGAATATGTGGTATGTAAATTAAATCTGTGTTAATAGTTATAGACTGATGTGTTTGCAATACAGTATCTCTTCTTTCAGACTGTCACTTAAGCTTTGACCATCTGTAAATGGCTTTGGACAGGCGCCCCCCCATCTTCTCGGTGGGTTTTTGAAGTAACTGCATCACTACAGCCAGACATAACAGAGACCTGGCTTAAAAATCAGCAGGGATGAGAGGCAGAGACAGCCATTTCCCAGCAGCACACTGAGATAGTGAATTAACATTGACAACAGTGGTTAGTAGAGCTCAGAGGGTTTCACGTCACCTCTTTCCTGGCTCTGACAGACCCAGTCCTCGTGAATGATAATGAGCGTGAGGAAGTATGTCTGTGCAGAGTTAACTGTTCACAACAGTATCTGATCTCGACAGTTATGAATAGTGTGACCTCAGTCTCTGTCCGACACAATATTTGCCATACTCTTAGTTATGAAACATGCTCTCTCACAAAAGTGCAGATTATTTTAAACACACTCAGATGAGTGTGTCTCTCAGTTTGCCTGATCTTCTGCAGTTCAACTGCAAACCACTGCCGTGCTGCGGTGAAATTTCCACTGCTTTCGCTCAATTTTCCTCCTGCCAGCTACCACCTGCCTGCGTCTGCTTTTATGTACTTGGGAGATTGAGGTGCTCTCAGTGCAGGTGCAACAAAAACACCTGTGGACCTGTGCCCGAACCAGAGGGTGTATTATATCAAATACAAAACATAGTGTTTGAATGGCATTTCTGACTTTTACCGCATTTGCATAGTTTTAATTATTCAGCAGACAGCCCACGCAGCTCATCATTCTCTGCTGTTAACAATCCTCCACACGGCCTCCTGCTGAAACCCAGTATAAAGACAGTAAGCTGTCAAACCATTTATGAGGCCTTTTTGAAATTATACCAGCATGCAACTTTACCTTATCTTGAAGCCCGAGGTTAGAGTTTGATGCTATGACCTAATTTCTCTCACGACCAGTAGGAAAAAATTCTCAGCACACAGCGCCACAGGATGCACAGTACTAAAAGTTGTCTTTCTACCCCACCTCAGCAGATGGAGCACAGCCTGAGCACTTCATCTTCAATGAGCTGTGCGCCTTAAAGGATGAAGCAGGGCCTTGCAGGGCCATTAAGGATAGATTCTTCTTCAACGTCGACACGGGGAGCTGTGAGCCATTTGAGTATGGAGGCTGTGGGGGAAACGCCAACAACTTTGAGACATTGGAAGCTTGTGAGGAAATGTGCGTCGTCTCAGGTGAGTCTGAGTCTGTTGATACAGAGGGGTACAAAAGAACAATTTCTATTCTCAAATGACACCAGACAATGACGTATTATAGCTTGTATTGTAACGTTGTTTGCAAAGGTTCAGTTTTGTTTGAGGACTGTTCCTCATTAGACTTTATTGCCACCTTGGGCATAAAATCCTATTACAGAGTCATTTTGTTGGTATGCAGCTGAAATGGAACATTGCCAGAACATTAATTCTCAGCAGTTTCCCCGAAGGCATCTGGTAAATAAATGAAATGGCCACTTTTAAGAGAGAGTCAGTACTGTATAATGTATGTGCTACACAAACTGAACTGATAACAAACTTAAGGTGAATTGATTGATCATACGTAATAAGTGATCAAACTCTGAATTGTAAGATTTCCCAATTCCTCTGTGTAGGAGTGGGGGTGGTCACATCACTGGAGTAAAAGTTGAGTTAAATGTTCGTAACTCTCCTTGTATTATCCATCATTTTAAATATAATGCTAAAACACAATATGCAGCAAACTTGAGAGACTCCGGATGCCCACGGCCTTTTGAAAACAATTTGTTGGTTACCTTGTGTTATTTGGCTAGCTTTAGAAGTAGGGTGACCTAGTAGTTAGATATAGATAAAGTCATATACAGCCATATTTACAATTAGATGACCACTGCAAACAAGCTGTGTCCTGACTCAGGGCCACATTCTTTGAAGCATGTTCTTGAAGGCCAGTCTAATGACACGTTCAACAACTTAAAATATGGCTTTCCCTTCTTATGTAATAAAGGCTCAGATGGGTGCGTCTGTCATGACCTATCTCATCCCAAAGTTCATTCAGCAAACAATGGTGCTGACGGAGCCAGAGGATTAAGCTTTAAAATGTGAGCAATGAGTTTCAGCTCTGAAGAGCTGACAGTAGGACTGTTAAGATGACAGGTGGAAGAGAAGACAGAGGTGTTATCAGAAGTGGGCTATTAAGGTTTCAGACAGAGCTGGTGAGGTGGTTTGAAACGTTTAGGGTGAAACAGAACCCGCCTGTATCAGCATATGGTCACCATCAGCAAACAGGTAGCAATCACTTCAAGTACAGGCAATACAATGTTTTATTATGGTGTTAGATTAGATAAAAGGTATCACTGTGGAATATTAGGCAAGTATGCAAACAGAACTGAGGAGGGTGTATCGAAAAGTCAAGTTAGCACAGTAAACATAATACAAGGATGGCTGCCTGTGTTTACATTGGTAATGTGTTCACGTACACTGTGTTTGTCAGGATTAATCTGACTGTTGATATATTTGTGCTGCTTAAACAATACAGAGTGAGCATACAGCTAAGACCTACTGTAAAAGGTCCTGATTAGGGGATAGTTTTTTGTGCAATTAGATTAAAATAAAAAAATGTAGCTATAATTAGTTTTCCCCACTGGATTGTGGATGGGAGGAGAGAACAGCTTCTGTGTGGCAGTGTTCCCAGGTAAGCGATGAGTTACAAATGCAGATGACAGCATCTAGACATTTGCGTGGATTCTGTTTATTTTCTCTAACACCACTCTACAACACTGGTTCATTCCCCTGCCACACACACAGATTGGATTGCATTTGGAATATACTTTCAGTCAAATCAGGGTTACCGTAGTGGTATGTCTGTTTTGTCAGTTCTGTTGGGTTAAAAACACTGATGTTAGTTACTCAAAAGTCAAATATGCAGCAGCAACTTTACACCAACTGCCAGAGATCAGTAGATTATAAAAGAGGCAGGGATATGAACATGTGCTGCTTCCATTCCACTTCCTTGTTGATAAATGGAAAGATTTACTCAACGACCATCATCCGTTCTCCTTCATGCAGAACTGAGCTGAATGCCACAAGTTCAAGCATGTTGTAATGTTGTATGGAAAGTTTTTTTTTTTTTCTTTTGGTGTGGCGTGACTAGGGTAAAGGGATACGCACACGCACACACACACACGCTGATTTATAAAACTGCATGATACGCAGTATTGAAATGTCATGTTTTGAGGAAATGACTAACAGCCGATGGATAAATATAACTGTTATCTGTGTTAGCAAATGAATAAAAACAGATGCATTCATTGATTTTTGCCAAGTCAAACCTGCAACAAGAAAGTGAAGTCTTGACAGTGCAGGAATAAAACATGATATCGGTGTGTATCATCAAACTGCTGCTTTTGAAAAGCAATCAGGCATTTCACACCTGGAAGTATAGTTTATCTGCTGTAAAACTTACTGTCTTCATTCAAAAGCTCTCCAGGTGAGTTGGGCGTTGAGTGGGAAAAAAACAAAACAAAACTGAATCTCCACAAAGGACACGTGAGGAGGACAGAGAAAACACCTTTTTCTCTTGCATAACAGCTGTGTGCAGTATGTTACACTGTCATAACAGCCGTCAGAAACAGGTGGTGTAAGCTCTGCTGAAGAAAAACTGTGGATATTCAAAGTCAGCAGTGGAATAAACACACACCTCTCATCAGAGCCTCTTCTGAAACTCTGCCCCTCAGTTCATGGTACATTCATTCATGGTACATTTATTGTTAAGGCGATAACGTAATGGTAAAATCAAGGGCATTTTCTATGGCACAAAAGCAAAATCCTTCCAATACAAAAGATCAGGAGAGGAGAGGAGATGTTTCCCATATCCAGAAAAGATTATGATAAATTCTTATATTGTTGCTGCTACAGCTAACATTACACCAACAACATAACACCGACAAAACGTTTGGGATATTCAGCTTTGGGATGGAATTTCAGAGTGCACCTAAAATTTACTATAACCTTTACAGGTGCACTTAATTTGACCTTCTTTAAACTTTTGAATGCACATGTCCAACTGTTCAGTGTTTCAGTGCTTAGAACATGACATGCTGTTCTCTAACACGGCGATGAACCACAAACGTCACAACAAGTGTCTGCTCCATGAATCCATCACTAAATGTTCAATACAATGTATTGAAAAAGTCCTCTTCATCATGCTGTTCACATTCTGACATCATGAGGCAACATGGCTAGTTACTGTTGATGGACTGTTGAACAATCTATCAACAGCACCTGGACATATGGAGGATTCAAACAGGGAGGGAAGTGTCCACTGAGCTTAGAGTGTCGCAGACTGTCATCAGCAGAGAGACAGAGAGACTGGAAGAGTCAAAGAAAGACAGAAGTGGACGTCCTTTGTTCCACGTGACAACTTGTCATGCCACCAAACCACTATTGTTAGCTTTTGTTTCAAGAAATAGTTTGACATGAAGAAATTACCATTCAACACTTCTACTTAAACACATCTCACTGTAGCATGAACTTTTTACATCTTCCATAAATTTCACCCAAAAGTCGAATATCCCTAACCTTTTGTGAGTAATGTATCTTGACAAACCATCAAGTAAGCTGAATTTTGGTGGGCAACATAATGTGACCTCCTCGATAACTTATTAGTTGGTGTTGGCTATCAAAAACATTAGCACATAGTAGACAATAGACAAAATATGCTGATCTACTGACCCTGAAGTTTTGTTTTTGTTTTAATTTTACTAGCTACAGTCTCTTTGCCATCTCTCTGTGTGTGCTTGTCATTCAGGGTGTGGGCCAATGAAAGTGACCAAATCCAGGACTCAGTCTCTTGGCTAGTCTGACTGTACAGTCCCTACCACTGGAAAGGGGCTCTTGCCCTTTGCCTGGTCAGCTCATATTTAATTTTTTCTCCCTTTAACCGGGTCCTCGTTGCTTGTTCCTTAGCCATTTGGTGCCCTTTAGCAAGGCCCTTAACTCAACCTTCTCTGGTGGAGCTGCGCATTGACCATCAGCCCAGACAGTGGTTGTATTGGAATGCTCACAGATGTGAATGTGTGTAGCTGTGAGAATATGATCAGGGCGTTCCTGCAAAAGAAAAGTTGCCCATTAGGAAAACTACCCTGAATGGTAAATAAATGTGTCATTTTTCACTTGTCCTATGCACAGGCACAAATGCCCACTGTTGCTGATTAGCTGCGATTGTTGGTCTGAGCAACTTTGTTTATATCCCATTTACAGAGAGAGGACTGTGGAGGAACAATGGATTTTTTTTCCAGTGCACACAGAACAGGAAGCTAGTGTTTGCATGTGCAGGGATTTAGAATCTCTTACTCCATCTTGTCTACACAAAATTAAATTGTTGTGATGATTGTGCATGCATGGCTGTGACAAATCTATCTCTCTATCCATCTATCCAAGCACCATCTAAAGTATTTAGATGGAATGTTACTCTTTGGAGCGGTGTGACAAAGTTTTATTTTATTTATTTATTTATTTTTTGCCACTGTCAGTAAACATAACCTTTTTATTGCATGGCACAGGATGCATTAAACAATCAGATAAAAGGATCATAAATGAATTTATATCCTGTAGTCATGGTTGTATATAAAGGAGACACAATCATCATACAAACAAGTCTGTACTGGAAAGACAAATCCGGTGAATGCCACATTTTCAGCCTCAGCTGAACCAAAGTTGACATTTGATAAAACTGCTGGGACAGAAATGTAAAGGTGGCATGTCGGCACAGGGACAGCAGCTGTTAAAACTGGTCTGCAAAGGCTCACTGTGTAAGAAACATGCTTCTTTTATGGTAAGGGAAAGGACATAGCAGCTATAAAACTAGGCATGACATTTAAAGGGCACTTTCTCTACTATCATTATTATTGGTTTTTATTCGACTAAAAAAATGCCTGTTACAATGTTATAGTGTATTTCTTCTTATCTAAATTGAATTACACTTCCATGAGTGTATCTATTTTTCCTGTACAGGGTAGCAACTTTGGTTTGATAGCCAAAGTCGAAACTGTGATACATGGAGAAATAAACTGCTCCTCATTGCATATGACATATTTATTCTGTGCAGATTTGCAGTTACCACACCAAAGCTGACCAGCTCTTACTTAGTCTTTTTTTTCTTTTTTTTTTTTTTAGAAAGTAAGTTTTCACTTTTGAGGCTAGTTAATACCAAAATATTCATGGCAGTGAGTTCAATTTTAGATTTCCACTAGTGACTGAAGTAGCTGCCTTCACAAGCACCTGCAGAGAGATATACAGTATTTCTCCTCCGTGGAGGTAAACACAGCACACACGGCTGTAGATGACTGTGCTACATTCAGAGTGAGATATTTCGAGCCTGAGAACAGCATGTTAACTTAACCATGATAAACTGGCACAGACCCAAGCGCATTGGGAAAGGATCTTAGAAATGATGCTAACCCAGCCACAACACAGGCACCCAGACACGAGCACTCCCAAAGGGCCAAAAATGTGCTTCTAGTGATGGTTCTGGCTCCACCAGACTCGCTGTCTCCCCAGCAGAGATGCAGAGAGCCCAACAATAGCTACTCATAGCTGGATATCTCTACTGTAGGTAGGCACTGTCTCCATAGCCTTAAACGTTGTGTGTGTGTTATATATAGTGATTTTCGCTGTTTCTTTGTTTACATTTTTGAATATACTGGCAGGGACAGTTGTTGCATAATTTGTGGGTCTAAACTGTAGGAAAACCAATCACTATCCGTTTGTATGCATGTGTGTGTTGTGCAGCTGTTGTTACTGTATGTCATGTGCAAAGAAATGGGAAGAGCTACTCAGAACTTAAAATATATAAGATTTTAACTTTTGTAAAGTTTTGTGTCTCTCTAAAGCTGCATATTGTATCATTGCTTGTTAGTGCAAGGTATAAAAGTACACACTGACC
>OMNW01032632.1:0-10807 GCA_900303245.1 Selene dorsalis
ATCGGGACCGGAACCAGAACCGGGACCGGAACCGGGATCGGTACCGGAACCAGAACCGGGACCGTAACCAGAACCGGGACCAGAACCAGAACCGGGATCGGGACCAGAACCGGGATCGGGACCGGGACCGGGACCGGGACCAGAACCGGGATCGGGACTGAGAGAGGAAATACACACACAATAGGTTTTTCCACAAATTTTCCCATATAGGCATCTTTCTGATGACCACTCTGAAACTTGGAGAAATGCATAAAAACAGCCTCTAGAAGCCATTACAATGAAAATATGGTGAGGACCGGACTAAATGTCCTCACTTTACAAAGTGGTCCTCACTCCAAAGGTTTAAAATTCACACTTGTCCTCACGATGATAGGAGTACAAACACACAGACACACACATACACACACACACACACACACACACACACACACACATACCTGTTGTCAGTGAGATCCAATCACAAGTGGTCACTTGAGATGCATATGTAGATGCATTTTAAAGCTGACCACTTATACTCAAACCACCGAAGATGCATGTTAATAGGTCTGAATAAGGTCAATGTTGTTTATAACAAGTTTTTGCAAAAAAATATTGCAGTGAGTTGTTAGGTCGGAGTCCTGTAAAAGTCCTTTTGAAATGTTTTTGCCTTTGATGAGAACACAAGTATGATAATAAAACACAAAATTAGACCAAATTGCATTGTTCTGCTTGTCTGTGGATAGATTGCAAATCATATGAACTTTCAGTTCGTCAGTAAGGTTCATTTCAGGATGCCTCAGATATCAGCTTTAAGATTGGGACAGTTAATCCATCAATTTTGAGATATTTTTCCTTGTTCTTGTGCTCAGGGAAACTGGAATGAAAAAACAAGCAGCTGCTGTGCTATCTTGTGAAGAAATCAAGCAAAGACTCAACCATAAGCAAAGAACGGATGTATGAAGGCTGAGCGGAACAAAAATGAGTGGATAAAAAAGGTGATGAAAATGCATGTAAATTAAAAGACGTAGCAGTGGAAATGGATGTGAGATGAAAAATATAGTGATAAATTATCAAGGCCTTTGATCAGTTTAAATCCTGTTTGATTAAAACAGTGGTGATATGAAACAGTTTCATCATTTTCCTTGTCTTACAGTCACCATTCATCATTCACTGCACACAATGGGCTATTTATCATTTCGGAAAAGTGGTTTCAAAGGTGGAAGTGACAACAAATAATTCAAAAATCAAACTGGCAATGTTTACAAATTATTATCATTTGATTTGATAAAGGTGATACGGATGATATTTTATTTTGAAACAGTGATGCTCTGATAATCAATTTGGCTGTGTCAAATGAAATCAAATTGAATCGAATCAAATCAAATCAATAAAGTTAGAGAAATCACAAATGATACATTTTTAAAGAGAATTTGATGCAGCACTCTAATGCTGGTCTACATGGCCAACTTTGTGATTTGAACTTAGTGCAACAAACCTGACTGTAGCTGCACAAGGTTCTGTGATGGCCATTCACCAGAACATGTGTAAATAAAGATGGACTTGGCCTCTTTAATTCCTACACCTACAGTCACCTAATGTTTTCTAAGGAGGCTTTGAAGCTCAAACTTGAGCTCCTTTGCCTCCGCCTTCATCTTCGCCATCTATCCAATGCCTTACTCCACTTAACTCCCTGTGAAGCAAACAGCTGGTATGTGTGTGGAGTCGAGACTGTTTGTGGCAAACACGAGTTCTCCACCGCCCATACTGATGGACTGATTGACTGGCTGTTGGAGCCAGAGCCTAGTGGTCATTTGAGGAAGGGCAGTTTCTGGTGCTCCGGGGTAAGCTCAATTTTTCAACCATTGAAGTTACCACTCAGTTAATGCACGTGGAGCAGTCAAACAAACTGGAAGATATAGATAAAGAAAACCAGAAGAAAATATGCTGATAATGAAATATGAAAACTGGAGTTGTATGCAGTGGTGGGAGGAAGAGCTGAGTAGCCAAAGATACTCTTATAATAGCCCAACATGCACTTGTCTGATGTATGTTGATGACGTTGCCTACAGTGCTTCGAAAGGCACAGTTTGAATAGAATCTGAACATAATCAGCACTTGCAGGTCTGCAGGAGTGTGCAGGACCCCACACCTCTGTAGCGGAGGGGAGAGCTTCTTGATTAGTTTAAATAGGGCTCATCTACCAAAGCAAAGCCTCTCTATAGACATCATTTGGGTTCGTCCAATCACGAGGCACCACTCTTGTCTTGATTTTCGTTTTTTATTCTGTAAACAAGGTGCACTGCTGTCACTGTTTTTTTTCTCCTGGTGTTGTGATCAATATTTTCCCCATTATTATTTCCATGGAGACCAGTCGGACTTTCCAACTTACTGAATCCTACAATTTCCTTTACACATCTTCCCAACACAAATTCCATCAAACTCCACTTCCACAATTTGGAGGCTTTCTGTGTTAAATTTGATGTCACTAATCCCCAAATGAGATGATGACATCATCATGGTTATTTTCTTAGACTCCAGAAACTCCTACGCAGCCACAGACAGCATCAAATGTCTGGTTTGACTAGTGCTCTCCCCCTTGTATGAAAAAAAGGCTTCATGTCTAAAACTGCTGAAATAAACCACAATGATCAAAAAGAAAAGCAGCGATTAAAATGAACTGGATGCTTTTCATCAACATAATCCTGGCTAAATATTAAGATAAAGAGGGAATACTGAAGAATTTTAATGTAAAATTTCGAAAATTATATATTTACTATGCTTTGTTTCCTGTACTCTGCTGCTGCTGCTGCTGTTCTGGTGAATGTGTGTGAGTGTGAGTAGGAGTAAGAATAGAGGCAGACAGAATAGAAGAGCGGAAGAAAACATGTAAGTCAGTGATAAAGAGTGTGTGTGTTTAAGGTTGTAGTGATTGCTGGCTGAGGAGATAAGTGGACGGAGTGTGCAGCCCAACAAACAGCAGCCATGAGAGGAGCGGAGAGGAGAGGCTCTTGGGTAAAGACGTGTGCTGCACTTAAGAGCCAATTACCCACCATGTACACATCTCCTCCTCCTCCTCCTTCTTCCTCCGCTATCTCTCCCTCTCTGCTATCCAACATGGCACTCATCTTAGTTTAATGGCCCGCAGGGACTACAACACACACACACACACACACATTCCTGCACACACACACATTCAGGCATGTTTGCATGTGTGCAGTGTGACCGCGCACACAGGGATCCGCCTCATGATGTGTGTGTTTGCAATCCTTTAATCTCTCCTTTAACTCTCTGTGTTCTTTCACTATCTCTATCTAGCTCACAAACTCTCGTACACAGTAACACAAATGCACACACACATACACAGACACACACTCATCTTATTTTAATGCGGCTGAAGGGGAGGCACTCAGCAGCACAGCAGGGGGCTTCCCAGCAAGTCACGGAAGCACTGAAAACATACACTGCTGCTCACGCTACCACCATACACACATGGAAACACACACACGCACAGACATACATACCTGCTTACACATGCAGTATGTGCATACATGCAAGCACAGAAACAACACACACAATCATGGTGAAGTGCAGCACATATGCTGACTGGTGCGTTATGCAGGGGACATGCACCACCACAGGAACGTAGAACAAAGTAAAAGTCGTCCAAATTCCGTGACTGGGAGGCTGAAAACACTCTTACCAGTCTACCAGCGCGAGACAGGAAACTCTGCCAGAGGCTGTCCTGATCTGACAAGGTCTTTTGGTCTTTTCGTCAAACCCACTGAATCACGAACACAGTCTGCACGGAAACTTTTCACAACAATAAAATTTGTGCAAATGTTCCGTAAGCATTTTCCTCGAAGTAGGATGACAGCGACATTCAAATGATTATCGAAGCAAATCACAAGGACGTTAATTCATTTACGACATTCCTCGTCTTTTAGTAGAGTTCCCCGCATGTCACTTTGACGTTTTCCTTTTTTCCACTCCATCTGCCCGGTGTGACTTCATTAACAGCCAACCTTTGATAAATCTGTCTGCTGGAGTGTATATTCCCCGCTGGCATTTAGGCTTTTTTTTTTTTATTTGATTTGATCGATAATCGTGAGTCCCGGAGAACACAGGGGAGAAAACAGCTTGGTCAGTGTTAGAAGTATAATTTTCAGGCTACTGAGGGAGAAGAATAATGATTGTTTAAGTGCCAAAAATGATCAGCAGGACGGCCTGCGTAAGTGGTTTACCCCTCAGAAATTTGCATAAAAAGAAATGAGAAGAAGGCTGAAGCACACAGTGAAATTCACCACAAGGCAAACAGAAATCTTGGAGGTTAGAGAAAAAGAGAAATATAATCATTGTCTTCAATTGTCTTCCACCTTTAAACATCCCAACAGCTGTCAAAAAAGATTTGGTTTGCCACATCTGACACAGATGGGCCTCCGTGTTGAGTTGGCCATTAAAACAGTTGCCAAACCGCTGCTTGCTGTGGCTGTCAGTGCTGTTTAACAGACTGCTGAAGGCACACTGGTTTCAAAATACTGTGAAATGAAGAATACATTTCCCATACTCTAATCCTGTGTCTCTGTGTTAACTGTTGTATCACTTGTTAAGCTAAATATTTGTCAAAAGGTCTTTTTACATCAAAGTCAAAATTCTTCTCTTTTGTCTTCCCGTAAAATATAAAAGGATTTAAATTAATGCATGTATCAAAGCGAATGTGAGTTGTGTGTCTGGCAAATCCAACTCATAGTATAATATTACAATCCAAAGAAATCCAAGCAATATATGTACCTCCTCATTTGTCCCCTGATTGGTTTAAATTTCTCTTGCAAATAGAAGTGATTTGGTCTCAAGGTTGGTAAAGATACAGTTAACTCACATTAAAAACCTGGTTAAACTTGAGGTTCCATTTGAAATGTGATGGAAAATCCATCACTCCAAGACTGTAGGGGGAGCTCTGTCAAGAAAAAAAGTGACTAAAACAGTGCAAAAGCAACCGGACTTCCCCTTTAAACATAGAGGGAATAGGATCTTATTTCACCAACTAGTTCTGATGACTGCTTATATATGCTTAACATCCTCTGGTTAACTTTAATTGGAAACTATACGAGGACCTTATCTGAAACCCTGAAGATACCTTTTGGGAAGAAATTCAATGCATGCTCTGATATAAAAAGACAGCATAACGATTTAAAACTGATC
Organism: Selene dorsalis; assembly: GCA_900303245.1. Lineage (NCBI taxonomy): Eukaryota > Metazoa > Chordata > Actinopteri > Carangiformes > Carangidae > Selene > Selene dorsalis. The sequence continues at coordinate 5,179 of OMNW01032632.1, forward strand.
ACAGTTTCTTTCTTTCTGCTTTCAGAACACTTGAGTACAATGTTATCATCACACATACACAAACAATCAAGCTGCAACTAGAACTGTCATAGGAAACTGTTCTACCTGATGTTCACTTTGATAAATACTCAAATTGCCAAGTGTCTGTCAGCCACTGTTTTACAAAACAAAAGTTTTTCAACTTTGCATAACACAGCACTTTTGTATATTTGCAGTTAAAAAAAGTTGTGCAGTATGCAACACTATAAGCCTCAGTACAATTGTTTTGATGTTTTCTCACAGTGGCCAAATCACGGGCAGCACTCTCAAAACTACGTTTCTGGGACAAAGCCTGTTTTTGTTCAGCCCTGCATGCGGACAGAGTCACAGCGAGGCCAGTGGGCCAAAAGGCTCATGGTCTGTAATCCTGATTTTACACTGTAAACAAACTAGCTGCATTCAGTTGAGATGTGTAGAAATATCAAGCTTAGCAGCCCAGGGCAAAAAAGATATGCGTTTGAAAATGGCAGACACTCTGATTGTTGAACCCCATCTTCAGGAGAAACAAGCCATCTAAGTCCAGCAGACAGTAAAGAAGAGTATGGCCCCTGTCATGCTATGTATTATGCAAAATCCTGAAGTCCTCTAAAAAAGTTGTGTGAGGTTTTTAGAGCAGAACTGAACTGAGCAGAACGGGACACTGAGTTCTGGTGTTGTGGCGGTTTGTGGCCTGTAAGCTACAGTAACAGATGTTTTACCAAGAACACCCAGGGTGCCTGATGGGGTGTTTTAAAGGTCACTGTTATTCTGTAAAATGAGGCAGTTCCCCAGAGCCCCACCATACTCTACCTGTCAGCATATATCAGACCCGGGGTGTGTAGCAGCAGCTGCTTTTAGCAGAACAAAACAGCTTAATAAGGCAGAGTAATTAACCCTTACTTTCCTTTACCTGTTCAGTGTCACAACTGTGTGGTTCACTCAGCAGTACAGGTGTGACTAAAAGTGTGAGGCCACAGAATGGGAAATGTAAACTGTATATCATATTGTGTATATATTGTACATATTTGGTCTTAGGAAGTAGCAAAAAATTGCTGTTCATCCAGGTCTTAATGTCCATAAGGAATTAACGGATCAGTTTCATCAGGCTTCACTCACAGTTACAACTGGTTACTATCTGCATAACAATGGAATAATGGAGAAACCCTTCATTAACCTATTGTTATAATAATAATATTGCCTAAGAAAGCATACAGTATATAAAGCAAAGCAAACAGAGGATGTAAATGAGAAACATTGAGTAAGGTGAAAATAATTACTAAAATGAGTGCAGACTACAACTGAATAGTATTGGTCCAATGTTGGCTCAGTAAAAGTTCCTGATGTGAGAAGTAAGTGTGCAGGGGCTTCTCCACATCTCTTGTTGTTCTCCTCCCCTCACGCACTTTTCTCTAAACCAGTGTGCAAAAGGGTTTCTCCTAAAGAAAACATTTGGAAGCCTCTTTGCATTGAACACAAGCTGCTCAAACTTTATTCAAGTTCAAAACCTTCCTAAACATTACACCATGTATAAAAAAAACCCAGGAAATGTTGCAAGGACACTACATTTAGTTGCACGGATACATTAACACTTGCCTTTCAAAGGTGCATGTCTTTTTTACAATAGATCCAATTAGCATGGATACATATTTCACACTGAGCAAACCAGTCTAAAGCAAGAGGTTAGTCAGTGTCACTGTCTTGGCTACTGACTGTTTAGCTAAAGCATTTGAAGTCAGTCAAATAAATTATCATTTATATAGCACCAAATTACCTAGGTTACCTCGGGGTACTTTTCACTCAGACCCTATTCTCTGTAATATTACTTCAACGCTCAACAATTCCAACCATGAGCAGCACTTAGGGACAATGCCACAAAAAAATTCTGTGTTAACAGAAAGAAACCTTGAGATATAAAGCAATAATAATTATATAATAGTAGTAACAATAATTATTTCACAGGCTCATACTAGCCTGTAAGTGGTTTACAGTCACAGATCCACACTCAGCAGATACAGACAGGAAGACCTGCAGAGAACAAGAGGAGGAGAGGGTCACATACGCACTGGGATGGTGTTGGGAACAATCAGAGTTTGAGATTCACTGGTCTACAGAAAGTTTACAGTGATCCCAGACTGAGGCTGGCCTGGCTGTGATAGCATGGTTAACATGTAGAAAGCCTAAAATATTAAAATAATGAAGAGCTAAATGAAACTATAGGCATAAAGATACGTTTAAAATTTGGATTTTCAAACACCCGCGGGGTCAGACAGTCAGATGTCAGCGGGGAGGGAGCTCCAGAGGAAGGGTGATAGGAAAAAGCTCTGCAACCAGCAGACGTCTTTTTAACTCTGGGCACAGACAGGAGCCCTGTATTCTGAAAACACAGAGCACAGGATGGAATATTAGGTTTAAGGAGATAATACAGGTTTGAAGGAGAAAGCCTACTGAGAATTTATCATTGTCAGGTTTTTTCTGCAGATTTCTGCCGATTCACAAAAGAGCTCTAAATTGTATTGATCATCATTTGAGCTGACAAACATAAAAATAATTCTTTATTTAGTGTACCATTAGTATTGATGGTATTGACACTGTTTTATTCAAACTAGAACTTTTCAACTTCCTAGCATTTTTTACTGCTGTCTTAATTTTTCCATTAAATTTTTATCTATATAATACATAATTAAAGGTGTGGCTGGTTTGAGTGACAGCCGGGTGAGCGTATGTTTGCCTCAAACCAACATGCACTGAAGTCTTGGCTCCATATCTGCCTTTCCTCTTTGTCCATTTTTGGATTTGCAAGGAGTTAGGTGGAGTCAGGTAGCCTACTGCCAAGGTAGAGACAGCAGAGCAGGCAACTCTCAGCTTCAAAAACTTCCAGATCTTTAGGTAACAATGTCAAGGCGGTAATATGTCCATCTTCATTTCCAGTCTCTGGTTTCTTCCTGTGACTTGAACTAGATCAGTATTCTGCATATTAACAGCTCTCTTCTCTCTCTCCAGCTGACAGTGCTTCCTCATCTGCCAGACTACAACCTCACCTCCTGCACAAAGCCCAACCTTCAAGCCCCTCTTAACAGTTTTTTGTACAAACTACCTTGTTAATTCCCTGAAACTGAGTCCTGTATCTGCATCTCATCATCTTAACCATCAGCTAATCAACACTGTTGGACTGAAACAGCCTTCTTATCCACACTTGCAGTTAAAAAACAAGATGTCACTTTCTCATTTGTTTCTCAGGGTGTGTGAGAACAGCACATTGGAGGAAGAGTGACTTAATTTCCACTATTTTTTAATGAGAGATATTGTGATCACTGTCACGTCAAGATATTGGTGAGGTGAATTTTCACCTCTTTCTACCTGTGCGACAAAGTAGTGTGATGTGTGTTGTGTGGTGCGTTCTAAATTTAGATGTGTGCTATCCCATCATGCACCAGTGTGTGTTGGTTTATGTCGAATAATGCTAAGAGAAACTGATTTGGACCGGAATCACAAAACTGTACATGAAATGTTTAGGTTTATAATGAAATCTCAAATAGCTGCAGTAAATCTGACCCAACTTGGCTTTGCACCACTAAGAATAAATCATGTATGTACCGGTCTTTCCATTATCTATGCATTCATTCTTACTCTCAGTTTCACTGTACACCCCATAATGCATTTGACAGGCAGCTTTTACCACATTTACTGTGGAGAGAACTGGAGGGGGTTTGTGACTTGACAATCTGTGAAGAGTAGCAAATAGAAAATGTGGTACAGCTGAAAGTAAAAGTTACACAAATAGCATAAAGTACCACTGCGCACACATGTGCGCACTGATGTTAGTCTATCAGACCACAGTGTACTGCCGCTGCTGCAAATATGCAATATTCAGGGTTTTCACACTTGTTATGCCCCACCCTTAGGTGGTCCTATGGGATGCACAACACTCCGACAGTGACCCAAAACAACCACAGAAGACACAGCTCAAATAAGCAAGTTCATAGAGCTTATTAACATAAATATGCAAACCAACCAGGTCACTAAATCAAAACTACAAAAGACACAAAACCAGAACACAACAGTAAGACCAGAAGTCCCCATGTGGGACACCTCTCTAATCTGATGCTGGCACCAGAGCTTTAAAACACTTCATTCTCAGGAGAGGAGCAGGAAATTCAGCCTCTGTTTTCATATCTGGATTGTCAAGACAACCATCACTGGCACTCCTCATCGCACGTATCACTGCATAGGTGGGGAGCACTACAAAAGGGGGGTTCTGGAGACTCTGACCTTTTTTCTCGAGAAGTAAAAATAACCACCACCACAGGAACATGAAGCCAAATTCGATCACTGACATGCACTCTTAAAGGAGAAGTTCCGTTTTTTGCAACCTGGACCTTATTTCTAGCATAAAATACGTTCATTTACTCACCCGAACAACTCTGGTGTAACTTGGAGTCCTTCGGAAGATATTTAGATCCACTCGCGATCGATATCCATATAACGGGAGTTGTTGGGGCAAGGATGTGTTACGGGTCCCAAGGATGGAGGACCACAATAACAAATATAGTACCTGTATAAAGCAGGTGAAGCAGAGGAGTGAAAACGCAGTCTGTGTGGTTAGCTTTCCCAGAATGCATCTGTCTGATTTATTAACTCACATGTATCATAACCACACAATACTTTTCTGTTCCTAATCCCATTTCACTTAGTTCAACATACTCTTTTAGTCATTTCCATGTCGTTTCTATCACATTCACATCTATTCTTATCTCTTCCTTTCACAAATCAATATACATTCATTACGATTTAAAATACATCAATATTTTCTGTAAACACAACACCCACTCAGTATAAACCAACTCAGCACGCACCATACAGTTTCCACAGTGTTTCATGCACCTATGCATGTGGTGAACTACATACTTTCCCTCTGTACAAAGCTTACAATCTAGGAAGGATAAAGTTATTGTGTTATGTGTAAACCTACAGCTAACTGCCGCTCCGCCGCGCACAAATGGCGGCCTCGCGGTAAACTTTTCTACTAGTCGCGGTTATTTTTAACATAAAAAAACATCTCAAACATCACTCAAACTCCATAAAACATTAGCGGTAATCATAACTACCCGTCATATGTAACATTTCATGGTGCTTTGTCCGTTTACTGACCTGTATAAAGCAGGTGAAGCAGAGGAGAGAAGTGATTAGCTTTTCCAGAATGCATCTGAGTAAACGGGGAGGCGCCGCCCCTTTACCTGTTCCCAGAGCAACCCGTCCCAACACATAAGTTCCCCCTCTAGGACTCTTAGCGTAGATGTCACATAAGCACCCAAATGATTTGTATGACATCTTAAATAACAAATAAATAATTATAAATAAAATAATTACAATAATTGTCAGTATTCAAATCTTAACTGTGGTTGAACTATTTTTGGGAGTACTACATCAGGACAAATGGTCTCTGGCCATCCAAAGTTACTACAGCTGACTGGATACACTGATTAAGTTAACTCTCACTCTGGTGGTCCTGAGGACATCACACATGTTGAGATGATGTGCTGTACACACTTGACGTGAACGAACCATATACAGGCCATATACAGTCTATGGTCTGTAAGAGACTGAAACTCTG
>OMNW01032634.1:0-16492 GCA_900303245.1 Selene dorsalis
AAAAAAAAAAAAAAAAAAAAAAAATCAGTCATTTCCAAATGTTCAACCAGCTGAAAGCAGTAACATTTTCTGGCTGCATGTGTCTATGTTCTTCACAGATTTACAGGTGAACGTCATATACTCAAACAGGATACAGTGTGATAACATATACAGATGTGAACCTCCACGTTCTTCCTACATCTGGTACAGGAGTGGACAGAAAACATCACAAACAGGAGCCTCTCACTCAGTCTACAGCTCTTATGTGAACAGCTACTCCTGCGCTCTGACAGGAAGTGAGGTTTTCCCTTCTCCTTCAAAATGTGAGTCTTCCACTAACAAAGCGCCACCTGGTGGCAGCTGTAGCTGTAAGGGTGGTGGTCCACCACCCAGAGGATGAATCGGTCTGTTTGCTCAGTCCTGATTTTGAGTGAAATGTCTCAACAGGTCTTGATGGTGAACAATGAGATAAGATATACACAAAGTTTGATTCCCTGACTTTTCATCTGTCATCATCATTAAGTCAAAAATGTTTAATGCGTCTTGTTTTGGTTTCTGACGACCTCTCAGCCTCAACTGCACTTTGTGTTCAATGCTAAGTACCAAACAACACCTTGCTAAACAAAGATGGTGAACATGGGCTGTTTCCAGTGTAAAAGAGAGCAGTGAAACTGGAGTGTGATTTTTTTTCTTGTATCATGTGTCTGCAGAAAACCTGATGATAAGAAACATTTCATCTTTCAGGTGTCTCAGGTGAATCCTGCCACAGAGTGATTTACACTGACAGAAGAATCTGTGCCTTCAAAGGATCATCAGTGGAGATTTCTTGTACTTACAACATTCATAGTTATTATAATAATTATGTCCAATCAAAGTTCTGGTTCAGACCTGATAGCAGTCCTGATTGGCAGAATCCCTCAGAGCCTGTGGATCTTAGTGGAGACTCCCAGTACTCAGGTCGTGTTCAGGTTGTTGAACCACGGACAGGACGCTCCACTCTGAGAATCACCAACCTGACGGAGAGCGACTCAGCTGAGTATCGCTTCAAATTCAAAGCAGGACGGTCTGAATGGGGGAATGACTTACCTGGTACAACTCTGACTGTCACAGGTACGGATCAACATAAACAGCTCAGTTGGTGGATGTGATGTAGATATTGAGGATATTTCATGTGGACCACGGTGAAACTGGACTGGACTCAGAGCACTTTATTAGGGACACTTCACCAGGCCACAGTGTTTCATGTCATGGCTTTCACAAGAGGTTGGAGTGGTTATCTGAGTGACTGTAGCCAACCAGCCCGACCTCTGACCTCAGTTCTACACAGTAAAAGTTTGATGTTTCTCACTCACTTCTCACTAGTTGAACTGCTGCCACACGATTGGCTGCCTGTATTCAGTACATACACAAACAGCTGTGCAGATGTTCCTGATAACGTGCTCAGTGACAGTGAATTCATTGCATCTATTTGTGTGACTCCACATTTACATGTGTCGTTTGATTGGTTCACTGCTCATTTTGTTACCACTGCAGTGTCTTGATAATCTCACTGTGATGGACATGAGAAATTTCTGTTCCTTATTCCCTCATGCAGATATCTGGGTGGAGGTGTTTAGGTATTTTTCTCCTCCAAAGCTCAAGTGTGAGACGCATTGTCATCTACGTGACGGTTCTTCTTATGTCTGGTTCAAGAACGGAAAGGAAATACCAGGACAAAGCTCTTATTTTTATTCAGGTTCATGGAATTCATGGGACAGTTATTCGTGTGCTGTAAAAGGATTCGAGGAATTCAGCTCTGATGCAGTGTGTAAGTTTACTGTACGTGTGATTAATTTCATTTTCTTCTTCTTGAGTTATAATTGTTCTGTCTTTCAGGTGTCACTGGAAAATACTGCAACAAAGTGAATTACCCTCACAGAAGAGTCTGTGCCTTCAAAGGCTCATCAGTGGAGATTTCTTGTATTTACAACAGTTATTATGATGTTAAATCAAAGTTCTGGTTCAGACCTGATAGCAGTCCTGATTGGCAGAATCCCTCAGAGCCTACGGACCTTAGTGAAGACTCCCAGTACTCAGGTCGTGTTCAGTTTCTTGAACCACAGACAGGACACTCCACTCTGAGAATCACCAACCTGACGGAGAGTGACTCAGCTGAGTATCGCTTCAAATTCAAAACAGGACGGTCTGAATGGGGGAATGACTTACCTGGTACAACTCTGACTGTCACAGGTACGGATCACAAATACGGTATTTATCATATTTATAGTATTTGTCTAGAATTTATTGGTAAAGCAGTTTTCTGCAAAAAGCTAAAACCACCATCAAATTGCAACTGTGAGGCACAAAACAACTGTGTAAATGGGACATTCATGCACGTGTATATGTTGGATGTTTGTATCATTTCAATTTTCCAGTTTTGTGTTTGAGTATTTAGTGAGCACTGGTAACACTGTTTGTTTCTCCTGGACTCCAGCTGTGCAGCTGCAGGTGTCCAGAGCGATAGGAGCCCACACTAAGGCCGAGCTGAGGTGCGTGAGCAGCTGCAGTCCCACCGGGCTCTTTAAGTTCGTCTGGTTCAAAAATGGAGAGGAAGTTCAGGAGGAATCTTCTTCTTCTTACACGGGCAACTTTGAACTCAGAGACAACATCAGCTGTGCTCTCAGAGGTTATGAGAATCACCGCTCTGCTTCAGTCTGTGAGTCCAACACCATGTGACCACACTAGAAGGAAACATCAAGGGCATCTCCAGGACCAGAACGTCACACAGGGACAAGGGACAAACAGGATCTTTAATAATAATCTTCATGTTTCCTCCTCCAGATGGTCCAATGCTTCCCTCAGTGAGTCCCTCTGCTGAGATAGTGGAGGGCAGTTCAGTCACTCTGACCTGTAGCAGTGATGCTAACCCAACAGCTAAACTCACCTGGTACAAGGAGGACCAATCACTGGAAACAGGACCACAGCTCCTCTTCACCTCCATCCAGTCCTCTCAGTCCGGAGATTATTACTGCACAGCTCAGAACGAGCTGGGGAGTAGAAAGAGTAACCGTGTGTCCATCGATGTGAAATGTGAGTGAAACACCTTGTACGTTAAGTTGAAGAAGTTCTCAGCACTTGGTCTGGTATTGGACTTTCCTGAGCAGCTGATCCAGCTCGAGACACGGGATCCACCAACTTTACCAAACATAACTGAAAGTATTTCATAATAATATATTTTCCTACATTTATAGATCCTCCAAAGAGCTCTACTCTGTCGCTGACTTCCTCTGCTGAGATAGTGGAGGGCAGTTCAGTCAATCTGACCTGTAGCAGTGATGCTAACCCTGCAGCTAATTACACCTGGTACAAGGAGAACCAGACTCTTTTTCAAGGACCAGAAGAAGTTTATCATTTCTCCTCCATCAGCTCTGAGGACAGAGGAACCTACCACTGCAGGTCTGAGAATAAATATGGAGAGATCAACTCTACGTCTCTGTTTTTAGACGTCCAGTGTAAGTATATGCAGACGATGTGTTGAAATATATGATGATTTTTCTGCTGCTTCACGATCACGTAATAGATTATGTTAAATTCTGAACAACAGATAAGAAGAAGGTCTTGGGTGATCAGAGCGGGTTAGCAGGTGTGTTGTTTTTAGGTAATATTGTGTGATGCTCACAGGATTGCAGCATTGATCTGTAAATATCTCATTGATTGATTGACTTGGTTTCGATGGGTTGGATCCTACTGATGCTGATGATAATAAGCCTACCAACAGTGTGGTTCAAACATTCATGGGTTTAATCTGATACTTTTGACAATGTTTTCAAAATCAGCCACAGATGTGCTTTGAGTTTGTTGCTGAACATACTAAACATGCAAAATTTTAGGTTTGGGAGTGGGAGAACATTGAGATTGCAGACTAATGGGCGGTTAGTCTGTCAGGTAGTAGTCTGGCTCAACAGACCTTTCTCTAGAAAAGAAAGGTCTGGCTGGACCGTCTCTGATTCTGAGATCGGAGGAAAAGAACACCCCGACTGTTTGGATTTCTTTCAACCAATCACAATCGTTGTGGGTGGTGCCACAGCAACGGTGCACTTGCAAAATATTGCCAGGGGGAAACAGGTTTTGGTGTAACACACAATATCTTCATGTTCCCTCCTCCAGATGGTCCAAAGCTTCCCTCAGTGTCAGTGAGTCCCTCTGCTGAGATAGTGGAGGGCAGTTCAGTCAATCTGACCTGTAGCAGTGATGCTAACCCAGCAGCTAATTACACCTGGTACAAGGAGGATGAAGACTCACCAAAAGCTTCAGGACAGATCTTCACCATCACTGACCTCAGTCCCGAACACAGTGGGAATTATTACTGTGAAGCCCAGAACTCAAGAGGACGTCACAATTCCACCTTAAATCTGACTGTTGTTTCAAGTAAGTCGTCCCTGTGTGTAACTGACAGGTTCAGACAGGTAACTACCCATCTCAAAGAGTATGATACACCATTAAAGGACAATCTCATCACTTGAAAAGTACAGTGGCAAGAAAAAGTATGTTGAATCCTTTGGTTTTTATTATTATGGCCAAAATCAAAATCACAATTGATTGAACTTTTTACCTCATTTACGATTAATGAGCGATTATAAAAAATTTGTAACAAAAATTATAAACAAAAAGGACACATCAGCTCATGTGCATCTTGTACTTCTGCCCCTATTCTGAAGCGGCTGCGGCAATAATCACGTCGCATTGGGCAGCCACTACTTAATGTACATAGTGGAAACCCTGGACTGACGACTGTGCTCGCTTTGCACAGTCAGTTTTGAGTTTTCCTCCATGTCGCTTCCCATGTAGAGGACTGGATGGAGTCGTGCCATATGACCACACAGCCAGTAGTGTGTTGTGAAAGTTCATTATGTCTACTGAATACTTAATTTTTGGTTCTTTTTATAGATATATAAACACGTCTATAAAAAGAACCAAAAACTAAGCCAGTCGTGGGTTTTCTACAGTAGTAGAGAGAGAATGAAAGGGGGAAAACAGCAATAACTGACACGGGCGGGGATTCAGCCACCCTGACATTATCCTGTAGGATGCCTCGATAAACCTTGGAAGTCATTTGGCCTTCGATGATGGCAAGCTGTTCAGGCCCTGAGGTAGCAAAGCAGCCAGGAAATCCATTCAGATACAGAAACCTAAACTCACCTGCTGGGTGAACACTGTTAGATCATGGGCTGTGACGCTTCAAGGTTCAAGTCTGGTTTTCTTACAGGATCTTGCATTTATTCAGAAAACTCCAGTTCATAGTTTAGAAAACTAAACGTTATATCCAGCCACTAAAAGACCCAAACAAAACACCCTGCAATTTCCATCACTGATGATCACTGTGTGGGTTTATCTCTGTTTTCCAGGTTCAGCGAAATCAGCAGCAGCCGGATCAATCACTGTTCTTCTTTTGGCGATCATATTCCTCTCTGTCGTCCTATTGGTTAGGTAAACAGTTCAGTTTCCCTGCAGTTTTACACAGTGATGCATCTTAAAGTCAGTCGTTTTCATCTCATGATTCCTTTGTTCCTTCATGTCCAGAAGAAGGAGGTCCTTGAAACCCCCATGTGAGGCTGGACTGGCACCAAACATCATCACACAGGTAAGGAAGAGGAGAAGTACTGGACCTGTTCTTCTTCTTCTTTCCTCTTGTTCATCCATACAATAAAACTATAATCAAATATCTGTATAACTGCTGGGGGACATGTACAGCCCCTCTTCACCTATACACACCCAGCAAGGTTTGTAGTTTAATCCGCATGTGTTTGAGAAAGTCCTGTAGTCAGAGCAGGAATTTGCTTTGGATGTCCAGCTTGTGAATGAATGGGTGAACTTAAACGGAAGGAGTCCTGGTTTTCACTGACCTCTGCTGGTAAGCTGTAGGATCACAACAACAAAATGAGTCACCTGTGTGTCTAAATCTATCCAATGTTTCCCCTTTAGACACATGAAAGTCCAGATTATGAGAACTCTTCAGGTGCAGTGCAGATAAAAGCAGCAGACGATATCTTGTACGCCAGCGTGAGATTCATCAAAAACCCAGAAGCTCTGTACTCCAACATCAGGACGACTCAGCTCGAAACGGAAGAAAAGAAGGATGAGGATGAGGATGAGAATGAGGATGAGGATGACATCGTGGAGTACAGTACTATCAACGTTAACAGTGTTGGTGCTTCTTCAAGGTCAGAGCAGAAAGATTTTCTGTTGATGTTTTCATTGCTCTTGCATATTTATTACCATTTTATGTGGGTAATTTGCTAAATAAATATTTTCATCCACAGAATCGGACATGAAGAGGACGTGGAGGATCCATGTGCTCTCTACAGCACAGTCAGCAAAAAGTACAGAGTGTGAACATCTGTCACTGTCCGGCAGCTTTGACAGTGACGTTAAAAGATATTTATCTGGACTCACCTGTTCAATAATGCAGCATTAAAAAAAAAAATAAAGGCAGCTTTAAAGCCCAGACACAATCTTCTCCAGCTACCAGCTGCTGATCACAGACGTTAGACTAGGATCTTTGCACTTTATCAAGATGCAAATTGTTAATGAAGACGTCCAGCTGACGAATGAGATATGTACAAGCATGTATATTAATTTATCAAATATTTCACTTTATCATACTTTTTTTATGATGTGGCACCAGATGTACACTGAGTTTGTTATAAAATGTTTATGTTTAGGCAGGTGTGTTAAGTTAATCTTAGATATTGTTCTTAAACCTGAAATCTTAATCCAGAATTTGTGCAAAAATGTCACTTAGAGAAAAGTATTTTACTTTTACTGCCAACAAACCATTTGCACTGTCTTGTTGAGTACAGTCCCCTCCATACAGTATCCACTCTGCTCTTAAAGGTCTAGTGTGTAAAATGGGAAGGAAACCGTGGTATCTAGCGTTCAGATTATAGATTGCAGCGCTCGCTCGCACTCAGCCCTCCCGTCGACAAAGTGATGGTAGCCTCCGAGGACAAAATGGTGTCTTCCATTTCCTTCCATCGACTGGGAGTAGTTCAGGATCATCAAGCGATGAGGTAAAGATGTAAACCATATTACAATATGTAATAGGTCATCAGTGAGAGTTAGGAGTGTTTCATTCCTAATTGTAAAGTTGTTCCGATTCCGAAACCAGCATCGGAAATGACTCAAATACTGCTGAAAATGCCGGCGAGTACCTGTTGGCTCCATTAAGCATTTAGCGCTGTTAGCTCTGTTAGGTCCATTAGCTCTGTAAGCGTCGTTAGCTCCTTGAGCGGCTACAGTCGAATTGGAGCACTCAGTTTGTTAAATGAAATAAGCGGCGCTCATCAAGTTTGTCTCCTTTCAGCTACCGTATTCAAAGATGGCGATGCAACATGGCAGCTTTGGTTGGGTGCACCACCACCTATTTATTGGTAAACAACTCATTCTAAGCTACGAGAAAGCTTTCATTTGTATGCGATTGTGATCAGACTTCGGTAAATACGTATTTATGAAAGCAATATTAGAATTTTGCTAATAAAAAGCCAAATAGGTTACACACTGTGCCTTTAACCTCACTAGTGCATTACAACTGAAGGCAGTAAATTAATGTTTTATTTAAGTTTTTTATTTCAGTGTGAATCTGTGTTTGGAGCCACTGTCCACTGTTTGTTGAATTGATTGCATTGTACTAATTTATGTTGTTATAATAACCTGTTTTTTACTGAATAAAGATTTTTTTTTTACCTTGTTTTTTAATGAACAGCATTAACATTACACTAATACTGGATGTTAATGTTGCTGACTCTTACTGAACCACTGAGTCAATCACTAAATCTCAAACTTTTTAGCTTGAACCACATCTAAGAAAGTGACCGATCACAAGTAACTAAAGATGCGTCAGTACCTCTGTGATAAAAGAATAACAGAGAATTACTACAGGACTGTTATGTTGGTGAATGAAAAACAGTGGTGGTTTCTAGTTAGATAATCAATGAAACGGAAAAACTATACTTAGACAGAGGGGAAGTACAGCTTTCTCCTTCACAGCCTGGCCACAACAGGTTCATCTTTGTATAATATAATGTATAATGTAAAGGTAGCCGTTGTTCTACTGTAGTGGTTAATTGGAATTTGAATGAATAACAATATTTAACTGACCTGAAATGAAACCGATCTTGTCTGTGGAGGAGGATTTTACGCTGTGCGTCAACGGCTGTGTCCACCGCTACGTCGCAAAGCGCGGGCTCCGTCGCCCAGCAACTATGACAACACATCACAGTACTTTTTTCACCATAACTTGAGCTTTGTCAGCTACAGGACCAGTTGTACCGCTACTGTTGAACTGAGTAGAAACACATTAACATATAAATTGTAAAGCGGCTCTTAAACACTGTTGTTTGCTCGTATTATTGGCCGCTATGAATTTTGGGATAGGTGTGGCCAGCAAGGACCCGCCCCCTTTTACATGACACCAGCCTCCTTCAGGAAGCAGCTCCTGAACCTCGACAGGGCCAGTGTCCCGTTAATGTGTTTGTTTAGCCTCTTACCGCCCGCCGCCATTTTCTTTCGACGTTTTTAACGTGTTTTTATCGTCATTTGCGCGGTTGTTTCCTCGATCAGCTCACTGGATGTAGCCAGAGACACTTAAATAAGATAATGTTCTTTTTTATTTTTAGAAATATATTTGTTAGTTTGGCCTCTCTCGGTTTCTGTAGAGTAGTCAGTTAATAATGTACACCTTTCAGAAGCACAGAAGGTAGGCTATATTCATCTCGGGGGACTTTAAGGTATTGAGCCGTCAATGCATGTTAATGATGAAAGGAGGAAGGAAGTGAGCAGGGTCCTTAAAAGATGTGTCAGCTGTGATTATGAAACCGTTTCTTATATATCGTGTTATGAAACTCTGGAAAATACTGTGCAGTCCATTTCTTGTAATCGACAGCGGAGATGAGTTTAACAGCACTGCTGAGTGGACTGGTCTATCTCCTCTCAGGTACTGTACATTTACATCCTATCTTATTTAGCAGAATCATGTTATAGATCAACATTTATTGCGTAATCACTGCTAGTCAGCTCATTAGTAGATCTGATACAAACTGTGCTGCTCCTGGAGATAAATCAGATACTTACAGTGAGTTATATCTGTGTAGAAAATGTTATTTATCTTTAACATGAAAAAAAAAAGAAAAGCTTAATCTAAACCTCTAACAGCAGCAATAACAGATAATCTCACAAACAGGAAATAATGCATCATCGGATATCAAATGCTAAGATAAAGGAAGCCAAAGGTAATAAAGAAAGAGGAAGGGAGTCTTGATGTTTCTTTGATTCACAGCCGTATAGTGTTTGTGAACTCTTATCTGTTCTGATAGGATGTGTTGAACTGGCTGCTCTCACACTGAAAAACAGAAAGTAACTACACACACGCAGAAAATACCCACACAGCTTTATAAAGGAGAAAGTCCAGGAAACTGCTGCAGCCACATGTTGAACAGATGAGTTTAATTTTCACGTCCAGTGCGTTATCGTTGTCATCATACATGTGCTCTAAACTTTGCAAACCCAGTTAACATGTGACGCTAGTGAAACATTTCATATCAGTGATTTGCATTTGTCGTTAGTTTCACCCTCCTGCCCAGACCACAGTCAGGAAGTGAGTGAAGCCTGCAGCGGCCCACTCCTCTAATAAATCATATAAATAGGCCATGGTGACTGACAGGTCACAGTGCGTGCACTGCAGCATGTGATGTGTGACCTTTGTTGTGCACCATACACCTCCGTCTCTCGTCTGTTGTGTTTTTTACCGTTAAGGCGACAGAATCTGTTACAGAGTTATTTTAATGTGGTGCCGTTTCCCTTTTTTTTCTGAATCTCTCCACATCATTTTAATCTATTTCATGACTTTTACTGTTGTGTGTATATATATCTTACTTGTCCCTGTTGTTTTATTTCCCCTTAGCATTTGTTGTTATTTTATCTCACAGTCTTATTCAGCTGCTCTTATCTGTTCTTACAGCTTTTCTTTTTATGCCATCACTTGTTCCAACTCTTATCTCTTCTTATCTCTCTTATATTCCCCTCGTATCTCTTTTGGTTATTTATATCCCATTCCTTTCTGTCTCTTTACTGCACACTGTTCATCATAAGAGAACATGGCAAAACACAGTCATTAGACATTATCTCAGAAAACATAACTTTCTTTCCAGTTTTCTTCTGGTCCAGCTGATGCCATTCCCACATCTGGACCAATTCTATCACACATACAGAGAAGGTGTGCAAAACAGCTGGAACCTTCCAGATGTGGAAGTATATAAACGCCAATGATGTGGGCAGATGTTGAGCCAAAAGTTTAATATGCATTAACATCTATCCTGTTGTTCTGTGTTTTGAAATGAGACAAAGTCCACTCTGAACATCCAGACCAAACCAAGCTTCTCTGAAGTTCCTCGGATGTTCAGAAGCACCTGCACATGTCCAGGTCCGTCCTCGGATGTTGTTCTGAATCTGTGGTTTCTGCTGTGCTCTGTGTTACAGTGGTGCAGGGTCTGAGTGACTGGGGAGTGAGCTGCACTCCACCTCAGCTCTGTGCCCTGAAAGGGTCGACAGTGGAAATACACTGCACCTTCAGATACCCACTCTGGATGAACAGCCGTGATGCTGCAGCTGAGAGAAGATTCTGGTTCACGAGACTGAGGGATAATGAACCTGTGGATCTGAGAGCAGACTCGGAGTACTGGGGTCGTGTTCAGTATCTCTGTGTTGAGAACGACTGCACTCTGAGAATCACAGACCTGAGAGCGAGCGACTCAGCTGAGTACAAGTTCAGGTTCATAACAAACCAACAAGATGGGAGGATTATTGGTTCACCAGGAACCACTTTGACTGTTACAGGTAAATTATTAGTTTTTGCTGGAAACTAAATAAGTGAAACCGCAAAACTCTGCATCTGTCGTCATTTGAGTTGACAGTTCTGTCTAAAGTCCTGTGTCTATTTGTCCAGGTTTACAGGTGATAATGTGGAAGTTGTCATCTTGTATTACACAAAAATGTACATGGTCACATCTCAGGTGTTACAGCAGCTGTCTACCTGATCATTCTTCCTACCTGTGGTACAAAAATGGACAGAATATGCATGTAAAAGAAGATGCATCTTCTTTTGAACAATACTTTTATCCTGGAGAGAGTTATTCCTGTGCTCTCAAAGGACATGAAGATTTCCCTTCTCCGTCAGTGTGTGAGTAAATCCACTGTCTTACAATAACATCGCTGCTCATGATTTTTTTTATACATTACAATGTGTCGTGACTTTTTTCACTGTGATAATCAAAAATATTTAATTCTTCAGGTGTCCATGGTGTTTCATGCAAAGACGTGACTTACACCGAGAGAGCCCTCTGTGCCTTTAAAGGCTCATCAGTGGACATCTCTTGTGCCTACCCGAGTTATCAATCTATAAAATCTAAGTTCTGGTTCAGATCTCAGCACAGCAATCAGCGTCGTAAAGTGGACCTACGTAAAGACTCCCAGTACTCAGGTCGTGTCCAGGTTCTTGAAACAGAGGTGGGACGCTCCACTCTGAGAATAAGCAACTTGGCAAGGAGCGACTCGGCTGAGTACCGCTTCAAATTCATAACACATGAGTTTGAATGGGAAAGCAGTCTACCCGGTACAACTCTGACTGTCACAGGTATGGATAAGAGAATAAAATGCACACAGGAAATTGGCAGATTTTGCACAATAGGTTGCAGTTATATCCAGTGGCCCAGAGGGGGCAGAAGTTGTACATCAAACACATGTCATTCTCCCTCACAGATCCAGATGTACAGGTGCAGGTGATCTGGTCTTCTTCTGGTCCAAAGCTGATTTGTCACAGCAGCTGTCGTCTCTCTGGGCGTCCGTCCTTCATCTGGTACAAGAATGAGGAAGAAATTCAGGGAGAGACGTCTCCATCCTTTAGTGGACACGTTGATCTTGAGTACAGTTACTCCTGTGCTTACGAGGGTCATCGCTCTGCTGCAGTGTGTGAGTTCACTCCACCATGTCACAGTGACACTGCATGGTTTCATTTGTGTGGTGGTTGCTGTTTATTTCACTTGATGTTCCTTCAACCCACGACGTTTCCTGATTAGTGCATTAGAGAAGGCCCCAAATTCAATGATAAAATGAGCTTAATACGAAAGGACATTTATTCAACTCTTTTGGAGTGTGGACACACTGTGGACCTTCCTATGTATGGGGCTCCACTTTTACTTCTCTCTTTCAAATCTGACTGCATTATATGTTTAAGTGCAAAAATAACACAGAAGTTTTGTGAAGATATGAAGTTTGTATTATGATATTATTATTATTATTATTATTAGGGGAAAAAATAATGTAAAAAGTAACAGCACCCCAGTGATTTTCATCAGCACAGGTATTAGGGATCAGTAAGAATATATATTCTGTCATAACAGTCTCATATTGATGTGTGTTTATTTCCTGCAGACGCTCCTAAGGTTGTATCAGTGTTGATGAGTCATCCTGATGACATAATGAAGAACAGTTCAGTGACACTGACCTGTAGCAGTGATGCTAACCCCCCCGCCACCTACACCTGGTACAAAAACAACCAATCACTGCTCAGTCGGCCACAGCTGGTTTTCACCTCTATCCAGTCCTCTGACTCTGGAGTGTATTACTGCAAAGCTGAGAACGAGCTGAGGAAGACGACATCTGAACACGTCTCAATTAATGTGAAATGTGAGTAGAAACGGTTTATTTAATGCAGGGCTTAAATCTGTTGCCTTTCTAATGAATTTTCTTTTACATTCAGTCTATTGTAATTCATTGAACACCTCCAGTTGAGTGCTGTCAAATTCATCACAACTGTGAAATTTCAGCAAGACACCTCAATTCATTAAGTTATTACATCTCTTCCAGATGGTCCAAAGCTTCCCTCAGTGTCAGTGAGTCCCTCTGCTGAGATAGTGGAGGGCAGTTCAGTCACTCTGACCTGTAGCAGTGATGCTAACCCAGCAGCTAAACTCACCTGGTACAAGGAGAAACAAGCTCTGCTTCAAGGACCAGAAGGAGTTTATCATTTCTCCTCCATCAGCTCTGAGGACAGAGGAACCTACCACTGCAGGTCTGAGAATCAATATGGAGCCATCAACTCTACGTCTCTGTTTATAGACGTCCTGTGTAAGTAGAAAACATTGACAAATCTCTTGACAAATATGAGTTTCTGATTGTAACATCATGTTCAAGAAACTGTAGAAAGTACAGTTACTTCCTGCACTGATAATAATGATGATAATAATTATATTAATAACAGTTTGCTAATATAACACAGAAACCAGCTATTACAAAGTGATTTACTTTTGTTAGATTTGGTCTACACACAGGCCTTATGAGTTGTATTTTTATACATATATTTCTCACCAGATGGTCCAAAGCTTCCCTCAGTGTCAGTGAGTCCCTCTGCTGAGATAGTGGAGGGCAGTTCAGTCAATCTGACCTGTAGCAGTGATGCTAACCCAGCAGCTAAACTCACCTGGTACAAGGAGGATGAAGACTCACCTAAAGCTTCAGGACACATCTTCACCATCACTGACCTCAGACCTGAAGACAGCGGGAATTATTCCTGTGAAGCCCAGAACACAAGAGGACGTCACAAGTCCACCTTAAATCTGACTGTTTCAGGTGAGTTCTGCACATTCGTTGTCACACATCTGTTTACTGCAGCTTTGATTTTACACTGAACACACACACACCTCTCCCTGACATCAGCAGGTTTTGTAGATTTAGTGTGTGTATTAATCCTCTGTTGACTCAGACGTCCTGTAACTCCCTCATAAGTTGTCAGTGTTTCCTTCTGATCCTCCAGGTTCATGGAAATCAGCTGCTGGAACAATCACTGTTGTTCTCCTGGTTCTCGTCCTCCTCTCTGTCTTCCTGTGGATCAGGTGAGAAAGTCTGTGTCTCCATCATCATCTTCACTGCTGCATCTAAATGTAGGAGTTGATTCATTCGACTGTTTTTCCTCCTGTCAAGAAGAGACAAGTTCTTCACACAGCAGTGTGAACGAGGAGAGAGACCAGACAACAGAGAAGAGGTGAGACAGGAAGAGTTCAAGTTTTGTACTGTATAATGAAGCATGAATGTCAGACTGCACTGGTCCTGTTTAAACACACCTGAGTTTAAACAGTTTAAACTTTAAGTCTGTAACGTCACTTAAAAAAGTGGAACTTCACTACATATGGATTTTTTGTCTTTACTGAAGCAGTCAGTGAATATTCTGACCTCTGGTGATGGACAATGGGTGTTACAAAATAACTGATTATTGTTCCCACCAACTCTCTTTAAGTGTTGCCCAAAAAATGAAGAGCAAAGTCAAATAGTACAATAAAAGTCTTGTTACAATTGACCTGTGTTTGTCTTGTCAGCTGAATGAGGGTCCAGTGTATGAATCCTCGTCATGGAGAGCAGGACAACAGGATGAACTTCACTACGCCACCGTGAGCTTCCCACAGAACCAGGGAGACCCTGTCTACGCCAACATCAGAGTTCATCACCAGAGAGAAACTGTGGCAGATGAGAAGGAGGACAGTGTTGAATACTCTGTTGTCAGATTTAAAAAAGCCAGCAGTGAGTCACAGTGAGTAGCTCCTGTTACATCAACATTTTTATTGCTACACTTCAAGAATGTAATACACATTAGATTAAAAATTGCTGGAATGAATGGTTCATTCTCTTCACAGAGCAAGATGGGAAGAAGAAGGAATGGATCCATTTGCTCTGTACAGCACAGTCAACAAAAACAAAAACCCATGAGTCTGTTGTTTGTTATGTACATATATACTCTATATATCCCACTTACATCTGCTCCCATCGAAGCAAGTTTGCTGTAGGAAGAAGACTGTCTGAAAAGCTGCCATATAGATATAACAGTGGGGGACACTAGATAGTATACTGTAAAAATAAGATACAATAACAATATGGCTAAAATAGAGTCAACATTTCTGTTTTCATCACACATTGCTTATTGGCTGAAAAAGTATGTACACAATGCAAGTTATTGACCTGAAGTATTAAACATTAAGTGATACATTCAATAAAATATTTGTCACATTTGATGAAAAACTCTTACTCTTTTTTTCTGCCTCGGGTACAGTAGGTCCACCACACTGTAGGTCAACAGTATGAACAGAGGGCAACACTTACAGTTAATGCTGTTTTGTGAGTCAGCTGTGGTGCAACAGCAGGCGTTCTACAGTCTCTTCAGTGTGTTGTTATACTCCTTTCAGCCACAAGAAGCTAAAGTGCACTCAGGTGACTTTTCATTCCTTCCTCACCCTAAATATAAGGTACATCTTACTGTATGTTGGACAAGCATAGCTGATGGGGCTCCACGGCCCCAATATTCATTATCATTTAAGTACCACTGGTTCAGCAGTTAACACAACATACTTACAAAAATGTTATTGTTCTTTTCAAACAGGTGAAGATGGTCCTTTTGAAAGATTTTTCACTTGTCCTGAAGACAAAAGCAGATGGACAAAAGTTACTGTCTTCACTGATATTATTAATGTAAAGAGGAAGGAAGTCTCTTTTTCCCACAGCAGCTGTCACCTGTATGCCATACCTTGAAGAGAGGAACAACTCTTTTTTCTACTGTAAGAACATTTTTTAAATCTACATTTCTGTCACTCCAACAGATGTTTTATTGTGTCTGAAGTCACACATGGAGATGAGAGCAGCAGTGATGAGTGTAACAGCAGCATCAAGTGGATTTGTCGTCCTGCTTCTCACTGTACCCGGTACCGTACATCCAAATTAATTTCACTCAAACATGTGCCTTTCCCCCTGTGTTGTCAATCTGTGCAGTTAATGTTTTTTAAAATGTGATTTTTCTCCATCATCACTTGTTTAATACCAAACCAAACATTAGCCAAACCATGCTTTCCAAAACTCTCCAAACCTATCCTCACTTTCCAAAACTTCCCAAAGACCTGCCCACACTTTCCAAAACTTTCAAGGACTTTCCAAAACCTTCCAGGACTTTCCAAAACTTTCCAGGCCTTCCAAAACTTTCCAGGACTTTCAAAAACTTTCCAAACCTATCCTCACTTTCCAAAATTTTCCAAAGACCTGCCCACACTTTCCAAAACTTTCAAGGACTTTCCAAAACTTTCCAGGACTTTCCAAACCATGCTTTCCAAAACATATCAGTTCCCAGTCCCTGTTCTGGTCCCAGTCCGGATCTCGGATCTGATCCCGGTCTCGGTCCCGGTCCTGCTCCCGGTCGCGGTCCTGATCCCGGTACCGGTTCGGGTCCCGGTACGGGTCCCGGTACCGGTTCGGGTTCTGGTACGGGTTCGGGTTCCGGTACCGGTACCGATTCGGGTCCCGGTACCGGTTCGGGTTCCGGTTCCGGTTCGGATCCCGGTTCTGGTCCCGGTCCCGGTACCGGTTCCGGTTCGGGTTCCGGCTCCGGTTCGGGTCCCGGTACCGGTTCGGGTTCCGGTTCGGGTTCCGGTACCGGAACCCGAACTGG
>OMNW01032650.1:0-12312 GCA_900303245.1 Selene dorsalis
AACCGGGACCAGAACCCTAACCGGGACCGGAACCCGAACCGGGACCGGAACCCGAACCCGGACCGGAACCGGAACCGGAACCGGCACCAGGACCGGAACCCGAACCGGCACCAGGACCGGGACCCGAACCGGAATCGGGACCCGAACCGGGACCGGGACCGGAACCCGAACCGGAACCGGGACCCGAACCGGAACCGGGACCGGGATCGGAACCGGAACCGGGACCAGAACAGGGACCGGGAATTGATGTGTTCCGACGCTTCCAACGACATCTGCTGTATTTGACTTTACATGGCTTCGAACTCTGGCTAATTTCCTTTCAAAGACTTGAAAAGTGACATAAGTCAAAAGGTCTAGCTACACACTAGTCGTGTGTTTTAATGCTGATTGTTTCACTTTGTTTCTTAAAGAATCTGAGGTGGGACATTGAACCATTTGGTACTAGTGGGGAAAGCTACAAGTACTTCTCTCTAAGTGTAGCAGAAAGGGTGGTCCTCACTTCATCTGCACACTTACCTGGAGCTCACTATGATGCCCATACAGGAATGTGTGTGTGTGTGAGAGAGAGAATGAGGTAAAATAAAATTAATTAGGTTCACAATGAAAAGAAATCTAACATTTGATTATTGATGGCAATGGTCCGAGGTAAACTCAGTGAAGGAGGACTAAGCTGGTGCACACACACACACACACACACACTGTACAGTTACTTACAGACTCCTCAGAGCCTGCAGTCTACAGTAAGCTACTGTATCGTGTCTTATAATTACAAAGTGCAGAGGATGATTCTGCTGCTGTCACAATCTGCCTCTACACTGAGAAGCTATTGTACTTCCAGCTCCCCCCACATTGGAAACTGGGGCAGTAAAGGAAGAACTATTATTAAACCTTTAAGAGAAGCTTTTCAGCTCTCAGAAAACAACCTCTTTTTCTTCTAACTTTTCACATCCAGACCAGTTGTGTTATTCTTCTAGCCTCCACATCTTGATCTCTGCTCTGTTTTCTGAGCCCCCTGCCTGTCTCCTGCCCCCGCACCCCCCCTTCACTCTCATTTGCCACCTCTGGCTCTGTATCATTGTGAAACAGCCGTCCTCCCCGTTTGAACATGTTTCCTCCATTTCATCTCCTCCCCTTCATCCTGCACCTAATATCCTCTCTTATCTCTGCCACCTTTCACTGCACCCACCTCATACAGAAACTCTTTCTCTCCTCGCTCTCACACAATCTCTTTTACACCCTCTCCTGTAATTCTCCCTCTTCTTCGTCTCTTCACCTCCTCCTCCTCCTCTCTTTTCCCCCTTCCTCCTTCCTTACCCCCACCTCCTCCCTCCTACATACTGCTGCATTATTCAGACTGAGTGCTATTCGGAATGGCTTGTGTTGTCCCTGAATACCTCTCCTCTCATCGCGCTCCATGGAGCATCGCTCTGGAGTTTAACCCCACTCTTCCCGACTGCACCAGATACACAAAAAACACACACACAAACATATATAAGGTCAGACCTCTGCACACACACATACATACACACACTGTCAAACCCATGAATGCACAGTATCCATACATCCAGGCATTTTCCTGCTGTACAGATGTTTGCAGCTACTCCATTGTTCTTTCTTTCTTTCTTTATATCCCAAATACCAGCCAGGGGATCCTCAGAGATCACTTAAGCGGCAGCTGAAGGCAGATGCAGGACCAGACTACAACAGAACAAGACGTCTTTTATTTATAACTACCAGCAGCACCAGGCTGAAGCACTTCAGCTGCAGGCACCGCGGCCTAACAGCACAGAGCAGGGAGAAGGTTCTGCAGCCATGAAAAAAAAAAAAAACGAAGCAGAAACATCCCTGCATGTTTAATTGCTTTAAAAAAAAAAACAAAAAAAACAGGGACACTGGATGGTCCAAGACCTTTGGTGATGTGGATGGAGGAGGAGAGACAGGAAAACAGTGCCTATCAAAGACGTTGCACTGTTTTCAATGTATGACATGTAACGTCAAGTGCCAGAGAAAGGTTTCACTGAAAAATAGATGGTGATGAAGTGATGAAGTGCATATGGAGCTCAAGAGCATGAAGCCCCAGCTGATCTGGGAGAAACAGAAAACCCTTTGTGCTGCTTTTCCTACAACATCTGCAGCGAGAAGTGAACGTCTGAGTATCTTGGCAGTCTTCTCCTTTGTTCAGTTTTCTCTTCTTCAGCAGAAGTCGCAACACTTCAACAATCCTTCTTGAGGGCGAAGTTGTCTCTCTTTTTTTTTCCCTTCCCATTTTCATTTTTGCCCAACAGCTGTGCAGAAGAACTACAGGGAACACAAACGAAAGACATGAGCTATGAATGTTCTTGGAAAAAAGTCAGGTGGTGATGATGATGTGACTGGGGCATCAGGGTCGAAACTCTGCTGCATTTTTCATGCAAAATGTCTTTTTATAGTTGCGCTCATGTTGCGTTGTGAGGATGCAAGTTGGCTGCCAGTGAAATTGTTATTGACATCAGGATACACAGACAGCGGCATTTTACGCTCACAAAAGATCTTACAGAAGAAAACCCTTAGGAACAATGGTTTTATTTTTCATTCAGTAGTGGGAGATAAACAGTTTCACATCGTGTTCCTCTCTGGATGATAAAAGAGCCTGCAGTATGAATCACAGCTACTGATAAACAGTTACCACAGGTCAAACGGTTTTAATTTGGTTGCTAACTCGTCTTTCATGTTCATTAATCATAACACAGAACTAATCCTTCACAACACAAGCTCCTAGCAACAGATAGAAATAAATGATATAATAACACACAATCTGCATTTTTATTAACTCTCTCTGCACACCCAAGTGAAGTAATGACCACGGTTACCGTAAGGTATTCTAGTTAAAGCAACAAAAAACAAAACGATGTGTTCAGGGTTTCCATTTTCAGTCATGATTGGGCTATACCCACAGGGACGCTGTATGTCACTGGAAAGTTTCTCTGCATAATTTCCACTGTCCAAATGGTAGACAGTCAATCAAAGATCAGCAGTTAGGGAATGAACAGGAACAATGAGCCACATATTTTTCTGAACAAAGGCAATGAAAATCCCCTCCGATCCAAATATAACTAACAAAAAAAGGAAGAGGAGAGGAGTCTTAGCATCACTTTCATTTCTCTGGTGTACCACAAGGATCTATACTCGGTCCCATACTGTTCTCCATGTACAGCACCTTTCTCACCACTGAGTGCTCAAAACTTTTGTTCAGGTTGAGATCTGGTTTCATTCACGTGTTTCTGTCCTACAGCTTTTTTTTATCCCCACGTCCTTGTTTGTGTGTTTTACTATATTCACTTGTGTGACGCACAAACTTTTCCCTTTTCTTTAACTCACTTCCTCTTTATTTAGTATTTGTCCTTGTTTTTAGTTTCTAGTGCATTGGTCTGCTTCCATGAGGTACTTTCATTTATGTGTTGTATGTTCTGGACTGATAATATGTCTGTATGCACATCTAACACAGGTTATGTCTCTCTGTCTAAAGACTCCTTGTTCTGACTATGGATAATAACACTTGCACAAACTGTAGACACACAGACTTACAACATCAACATGTTGTGATGACCTGAAGCTGTACCGACGCAACACGGAAACAACAACGTTCTTGTTTGGGTGTAGATTTAAATCACTCAGGATCGTCTCCCACAAACCCCCATGCTAAACACCTTAGAAGTGTCTGTGATCATTTTGCAGCAGTTGATTTGTTGCCACGGCTTTATTATTATTATTATTATTATTATGGACATGTAGTTTTGCTGTGGACCACTACCAATAGCGTTTCTCACTTTATTAGGTTTGGTCTCGTCCTTGACAGGCGCTGATCTTATCCATCTTCACTTACCTTGAGAGTGTTCTGTTTTTGACTCCATCTTTTCTCTCTGTCAGCTTTTCCCCCTGGAGGGAAAACGTGTTGTACTTCATTGGTCAGGGTTCATCGTCTCTCTCTGAGCCTGATCTGATAGCTGCAGAGTCAGGCTGTATTCCCTGTCTGCTGGAGATAATGATGATCTTCTGTCTTGTTTTAGGGCAAAATTGGGAGCGGCACTCAGGAGGTAAACATGATGACACACTGTTCCCTTTCTTTTTACCCTCTCCTAGCGTTTACTCGTTTCTCATTTTGCTGAGTTTCCAAGCCTCATTGAATAGCATTATAAGGGGGAAATAAACTATTCAAATAAATACATGAAAACTGTACGTTAAGAAGCTTGTTCACTTTGAAACAGATGTGGTAGTTGGCACGCTGGATCAAACCAAATGTCTCAGTAGAAAACTAGTATGTATACTTTTGAATGTCGGTTTTACTATTTATAAAGGTTAAAAATTAAGATTTTAATTAATTAATCTGCTTTCTGACCCCGCAGCAGGTCAGTACAGTGAGGATGAACAGTTACTGTAACTGGATTGCACAGTTTTTCTAATTGACTATCTGGACTTTTATTCTGTTCAGTGCATCAAGGGTTGTTTTCAGTGGTGACCATTTGTTTATAGTTATGATTACGTGTGTAACACAAACCACCTCAGGGTAAGAAGGAGGCTCAGAGTGGGCTTTTAGCCATGGAAAACAGATTTACAGCAGAATGTTCACCAGTAAATGGCAGTTAAGTTAAATTGTGGTATTGAATCCAAACGCTCTGTCTGCTCAGTGCTGCGTCTACTTCACTAACCTCATAGGGTTTTTGTTTTGACAAGCTAAATTAGACATCAAGCAAACAATAATAACCAAACCCACACACGAAATACCCCAAATCAAGCACAAAAAGTCAACAATAACAACATACTAAACATGTCATTAACAGCTTCAGAAGAATTTAATATTGTATAATCAACATTACTGTATTTCTTATGTAATGAAATTCAGAATATAGAAGTGGGGGTTGTGTTGTAGGCAAACACAAGTGCATCACAACTTGATGCCCAGCAGGTTTGGTGTTATTTAAAGAAAGGTTTGTAATAGCCCCACAACTTTCCGAACTGCCCAGCAAGGCTTCACTCATGCAGGAAGCCGGTGTAGGTGTGTTGTTTTTTTGAAGGCCCACACAGTGCAGTGCCCCCAGAGCAGCCACGGCTTTGGTGCTGCGTTTGATTGTTTACCAGAGTAATAACTGCAACAGAAACACCCTTTTCAACAGAGAGAGACAGATTTTATTCTTGGTCAACATCTTTGAAACTGAAATAGAGGAAATCAGTAAGAAACTGAATATTTACTTTTCCTGTATTTAACTTGAGAGATCACCAGGACCATAAGATTTAAGATAAGATAAGTGACATAGAAACAGTGCAGCAAAACTGTTTTTGCACCATAGTTTACTTTAGCTGACATAAGTTAGGAAATAAGACTAAGAGCTCTATTTTGTTCAAGTCATTGAAGTGCGTCATCTGGGTGCCACTGATATCTGCACCGTTACATGGCAATTCATCCAATTGTTGTCAAATTGCATCACTGAAAGCAAAAATGCCAACCTGCTGGTGGTGTTACTGTACAAGTCATGACCACTGCATGACGAAATGGACCAACAGACTTAACCCAACCCCCCCCCACCCCGCCAAATAAAAAACAAAAACATAGGCAAGGTCAAAAACTCTATCAGGACCAAAAACAAGCGTGATGATGAGAGCACTGGAAAACTCAGTCACGTGCTACATTGGACAAAAATGGAAAACAAACTGATACCAGAGAAGTCCTGAGGGAATGGGAACATGTGAACAGGTGACTCCACTGTCACGCAAGGCAGGTAGATGCTACAGGTGGGAGTGTCAGGGTCTGTCGCTAATCACAGCAGTAGTAAAACATAGTTGAGCATTTCTGATCTATTCTCGCGAATCATCACGCAGCCAATCAGATTTTGCAAACCTCTCTGAGTCAATCACAATTCTTAGTAATTATACTAATATTTTATGTTCAGTTACCTGCAGATTTACAGAACTGAGATACTGAGATAAGATAGTTGGTGACACTGACTTTTTCCACTATGTGTCCCATGTTGATGATGACACAGCACACTCTGTGGAAGGAGTCATCATTGTAAAGGTCCCGTATTTACACTTTCCCACTGTTTTATTTGAGATTTTTTTATAATACGTCGTCTCTCCTCTGTTACTGCCTTTACTTTATATACTCAGTAAACGTATACAGTGTCATCATTCAGACCATAACCTCTCTTCCTTCCTTCGTTGCTCCACATCATTCCTTCCAGTCTTTATTTTTTCCACTCACCACCACCTCCTCCTCCTCCTCTTTAGACTTGTCCCTTTCTTTTCCATCATGTCCTTTTTCTTTTTTTTTAATCCGGCTCTCCACGTTTTATACTGTTTTTCTTTGAAAGCAAATTACACCCTGACACCTCAAGTGAGCCCTCTTCCCACATTCTGCTTCTCACTGCTATCTAATCAGCCGACAGCCTCCGAGATCTCTCGTTGGTTGTTCTGTAAACATCAGCACACATTTCTCTTATTTATCACAAAACGTTTGGCGGGATTATAAAAATTGTAGTGATTCTTGACACATGAATGAGCTCAGACAGAGACACACAAAAAAGCAGATTGCTTACGTCTAACTGGCGACCACTGCTTTCGCTAAATAAAGTGACTATGTTAGCTACAGCATCTCTAGCTATAGTGTCTTTTTTTTCATTTCATTGACGAATTTCTGTATTTTAGCACAAATAACTATATCTTGGGTTGGGTAGCGTTAGCTGGGTTTGAGGAAAATCCAACCCAAATCCAAAAAAAACAGGCTAGTAGAGCAGAGCCTTTAGCATTAGCTTAAACTAAACAACAACTGGTCTTTAACCCATTAGCCTACTGTGAAAATTAATGTTTTTGAAGAAAAAAAGGGGAGAAACATAGAAATATAACTTGTTCTTATGTCCCAGTGTGAAGCTAGCTTGCACTAGCTTAGCATGATGAGTAAAAAATGTCGTAAGTTAGCCTCTGTTTGACTCTCTATATCTATATAAATAACTTCTTGCTAAATGTGTTGCAGGTAATCTTACGAGGTATATCTTGGGTAGCCGAGTGTCAGCTGGGTTTGTTTGAAAAGAGCCTTTAGCATTAGCCACAACGCAACGCTAGTTAGCATTCAAGCGGTAACTGTGCATATATTTTCCCAGCTTTAATCCTGTATTCCCATGTTCATTGTTTATTTATCCTTTTAATTAGCTAAACTCATGTAAAGAAACATTTGAGTATTTTTTATATTCAAGTCAATATATTTTTCCTCCTGTAAAACAAATTCTACTAATTCAGCGTCCAGTTAAAACTGTTCACGTTGCTGTAATCATCAATGATGCTCTCTATAACTGTAAAGGTGAATTTGATGAAGGCTATTTTTTATTTTTTAGTTGTAAAAGGTTAAACTGGGAGAAATATAATCTTTAAAAAGCTGGATGTTATCAGCACAGATTTCCTATTTAGACTAATGTGTTGCAAAATACTCTCAGTCTGTTTCTGTTTTTCTGTCCTCAATCAGTGGATCCCACCCCGAGTGTGAAGCAACAGCACAGTTCTTGCATTCTGCTCGGAAGACTTGCGTCATATCACTGCTGATAGTGTGTGTGTGTGTGTGTGTGTGTGTGTGTGTGTGTGCTGCTTGTGAAACCACAGCCTGTGTTGGTTAACGGACTGACCAGATGTGATAAGGAAGAAAAAGGAGAAATAAGGTGCAACAACATTGTGCTTATATCAGTGACAATATAATGCCATATACAGTAGCCTACTATAGTTGAAACAACTTGTTAATTCTACCTCTGCAGAAAAAGCAGCCTTAAGATTTGCTTCCATAATATATCACTGGACTCACATGACAGTTTATAAGAAAGATCAATTAATCGGTCAGAGAATTAGGGGGGGCGGCACCGGGCACCCACTGAGCTCTCCTGTTCCACCATATTATCCTATTACATTGCACTTCCTTACTAACTCTGAAACAAAACACAATACGTTGTGATCATGTCACTTTCTTTTACACAGTCTTGCTTCTATCTGTTTGATTGTCCCACATTAAAAATGAATAAATAAAAAAAAGAGCTTATAGGTCGTTCAAGCAGCAGGTTGCTGTGACCCATTACATTGATGCATTATGTTTTTGTTGCTAGGCAACACCTAGTGGCTGTAGTAATAATGACTGCTTACCCAGCAGCCTTAGACAAAGTTAATCACATCGTGATTATAGTAACCATGACAACATAGACCATCAAGCCAGGACGGATTATTTTATCATAAGATGGACTTGCTCTAACGGTAAAAAGTCCACTAACCATCTAATTTTTTAAAAATCCATTTACATAAATGTAAAAATGATGCCATGGCAACCACATCACTAGCCTACCCCTCCCACTAAGAGGTGAGTTTTGTGCTGGTACATCATCTTCTGTTTGTAACCTTTGGACAGAACCAGGCTGTGTTTTCAGTGCTAAAAGGAACAAAGTATGGCTTCAAACAATCACAAGACTTTTTTTTTTTTTTTTTTTTTTTATTCCAGAAGTTGACACTATCTTAAAGTCTCCGTCTGACAAGGCCAGTGAGTAAAATGTTTCTTTTGACTTACGCTCCTTGAGAGAAAGATAAAATAGGTCGTCAGCTTGTATCAGCTGATACAGATTCCACTGGTTATGTTTAGACTGCTCACTCTGAATAGGCAGCTGAGACACACGTGTTTCTGTGTGGACCTTAATATGATATCTCCAATCTCCAAATGCCTTTACTTTGAATGGTGCTTGGGAAAGTAAAACGAATTTCAGCATCTCCGACAGTAAAAGCACTTTTGTGTGTGTATTGTATAATTCTGTAATCTCATGCAGCTGAAGAAACCTACTGTCGTCAGTTTACTTTACGTCCCACTATCTAGCATTTCTAAGCAGTATGTAAACATTTAATAAATAGTTTATAACACTGCAGTGTCTATAATTAATGTTTTTGTTCACAACTACAACCCATCCTGCAGAAAGGCGCCCGGAACAATATAAACAAAACAGCAAAACACAGTTGTCACAATATAAAATAATAATGATGATAGAAAATGTTTTCATACAGCTGTGCACAACAATATTACAGTGTCTTGTAAACCAGGGGTTCCCAAGCTTTTCCATGCCAAGGCTCCTATAATAACATTAGCTTCAGGCTGGGGACCCATTTTGCAACCTCACCCCCCCCCAGTAATGATCACATTTGCGGATTGGCCTTGTCCTGTGCAAGCTACCTACGTTAGTACAATGTCAGTTTGTGGCATGAACAATGTTTTGACTGGCTGGCAACGGAAAGATGAATGTTGAATGCTGCTTTTTATAAGTGCTGAATAGGAGTCATTACAGTAGTGCGATGATAAGGAGACATGTTAAAGTGTAATATGTGGAACTACACTGTGAGTTTGTGTCTTGTTTTCATCCTGAAGCTTCATCTTTGTTCTTCTTTTAAAACACACCAGGATGTGGCCACTGTACCAGTTAGCAAATGCTCGATGCTTGACTTCCTGCACCAGTCACTTTGGCTCAATGCCGTTTCATGCTGGGTAGGGTAGTGTTCACTCAAATGGTTCAGGGTGTGTGCGCAGGAAACAGCTGCCGACGGTTGCATATGCTGCAGGGACAAATGAGACGCTCAACCCTGTGGTCTTTGTGTGCAGACTCAAACAACAACAACAACAACACAATGGGCTAAATGTGCTTTAAAAGTCCAAAATTTATAATGGATTTTGTGCAATGACACAACAAGGGAGCTCTTTGCTTGTGTTATTAGATTACCTGTTGTTACCCTACAAAGACCTGAACCAGAATGTTTAACATGACTTAAATCATCATAAGCTGACTCAACATTTGTGCAGAAACAATATTTCTTATTTCATGAAATCTCATGGTTGAAAATGTGCAGTTACAAATAGGAAAACTTCATCAAAGTACTCTGTATAATGTTTGAAAAATGTCAATTAAAACAAAGCTGCATCTGTCCATTTGCTGATAAAAAGTAAAAAAAATATTTAGTTTTGGCTACATATAAATGAACTTCCTCACTAATTTAAAGTCAGAGTCTGATTATTAATTAATTAATCTCCCCTCAGGTTTTTAAATTATTAACAAAAGATTAACTAACCACACAGAAAAAGGTGACCCAAATGGATCTCAACCAGGTTATAATAACAGAAGCACCAAAACACTTCACCGCAGCCAAAAGACTTTCTTTTTTTCTTTTTTTTTTCTACTGGGATGCCACAGATATGAAAATTGAATTTCTATGCAAAAGTCAGACGGGCACCAGATATCACCACCAACCATTATCCATTATTATAACCACAGAGAGAGAAGTCATTTTAAAGAGCCAGTATTGATCTCCCTGGTAAAGTCAAGTTTCACAACAGAAGATCCGGCTAATTATCATTATATGCGTTAATTAGTGGGAGACTCAATTAGAGGATAAAAGATAATGTACATTTTGTTAATTTGTTGTTGTTAGAGCTTCTTATGTGGAGGATTGCATTTGATGTACGATATGATTTACAGTAACCAAATAACTATGGGAAAGGAAATGTACTGAAGCACTCCACGGCTCACCATAAACTTGAAGTAATGTCTAAGTGATGGTGCAAGGGAGATTTTAGTAAAGACTTAGAGTTGAGCTCTGGAGTTGACACACAGACAGACAGAGAGAGGGGATTTCTTTGTGATTGAAGGTGTCGGTGGAGTTTCTGACATGAATATGAACATAATCAGTGTATCGTTTGGTGTATAATGTGCCCCTGTCACATGGAGTCATTGAGTAAATCATCCCACAAAATCTGCATCCAGAGACGTGGTTTCATTGCTTGTGATGATGGGTTATTGTCGTATTAGCAGTATTTCACCATTTTCCTCCACAGATGAGAGAAATTCAATAAAACTTGCTGTGGAGAATGTAATGAAAGCTATAAGTCATGTCACTTTGTTGACGCTGCTGCTGCTGCTGCTGCTGCTGATGACGACATCGAAGACGACGAAGATGATGATGATGATGATGATGCTGCTGACAGATGTTGTTATTAAGCCAACCACACTTTCACTTAGAGAAATCCCACATGATGAGTCAAATGATAAGGAGTATAAAGACAGCGAGTCACTCTGTGTATGTTACGAAGCAGCTGCTGCTCCTCCCAATATCTGTAATTCAATGAGATCATGTTGATATATCTGCACCAAATGTCTTTCAGTAGTTGTTGAGGTGTTTCAATCTGGACTGATGTGGAGGACTCACACCCAGTGACCAACTGACCCACTGACCCCATCATCATTAAAGCTGGGACGGCCTCATAACAGGTAAAAGAATTAGGAACCAAGACATTATTGGAACAATCAGTTGTTGTCATGTGACCATGGGAACTTCACACACTGAGGTCACATGACAACTCCAGCATCTGCTGTTGATTAATATTATTACTTTGAGGTATTAAAATTAAAAAGGTAAGAAAATTAATTGTCCACTTCTGCTCTATCTATAAGGGAAAAAAAATCAGATTCAAAAAGGTTTTTCATCACAATTCACCTTTATTTTTTATTTAAAAAAAGAAAAAAAATCTGAATAATTACTTTTTCTTCCTAATCGATCTAAACTAACCAAACTAACTTTTTTCTCATTAGGACCGCACGTGACGTTTCTTTTCTTTTCTTTTGTTTCTTTCTTTTTCTTTTTGTTTTGATGTTACAATATTGACCCTAACCTAAAAATAGGCTTCACTGGCGACATTTCTAAAAACATTTTTTTTTTACATTAATCTCTAAAAACGTCACAATCCAATTTTCCCCCTCACAGTTAATTTAATTAATGTAATTAAACTTTATTTAAAAACCTTTTTGTTTCAAATTTAGGCTAGATCACGTTTTTTTTTCTTTCACTCTTCGTTTGTTTGGCCTTTTTTATTTTATTTTTTAAGAATCCAATCATTCATTCACATTCATCACAATTTCTTTATTTTGAATTAAAACTTTTTCCCGCCCTCAGAATTCAGACTTTAATCTCTGGGGGCACAGGAAGTGATATATATATATTTTTTTTTATAATTTTTTTTTTTCTTCGGTGACACTTTCGGTGATCTACTTCCGTAGTAGTTTTTTTAAGTCCAAACTCAGAGGAGCAGCCGGTGTCAGTGTCACCACCAGCTCCTCGGTGCACCACCAGGCAGCGCCACTGGGAGTAGCTACGGACTCTCTCTCTCTCTCTCTCTTTCTCTCTCTCCACTTTTTTTTCTTCACAGTTTTGACGTCAGCAACCAGCAGTTGAACGAATGAACTAACGACGGACCGAGCCCCTGCCGGAGTTACCGGGAGGCAG
>OMNW01032654.1:0-12367 GCA_900303245.1 Selene dorsalis
CGTCGATCGCGGCCAGTGTTTGCCCACGCGGCAGAAATCGCCTGAACAGGGACCGGAACCGGAACCAAAACCGGAGCCGGGACCGGGATCGAGATCGGAACCCGAACCGGGACCGGGACCGGAACCCGAACCGGGATCGGAACCCGAACCGGAACCGGGGACGGGACCGGGATCGGAACCGGGACCAGGTGAGGAGAGCAAATTATAAAGACAGTAGATAGGTGGCTTAGAGTCAACAGCATGTTTAACGAGTGTGTTGGTCATGTAAAGTGTAAGGAAAGAAGAACACCTGCTTAAAGCCCTTCACTTGTGATAAGATCACCTCAGACATATAGTGTACCAGGACTGAACGGGCCTTTATGTGGTTAGTAGTGTACTGACAGTAGGGGGCAGCAGAGAGCAAAAAGTGTGTATATCCAAGAAATACACACAGAATACGTTTTTCCGTACATTTTCCCATATCGGCATCTTTCTGACGACCACTCTGAAACTTGGAGAAAAGCATAAAAACAGCCTCTAGAAGCCATTACAATGA
Organism: Selene dorsalis; assembly: GCA_900303245.1. NCBI lineage: Eukaryota > Metazoa > Chordata > Actinopteri > Carangiformes > Carangidae > Selene > Selene dorsalis. The sequence continues at coordinate 536 of OMNW01032654.1, forward strand.
AAATATGGTGAGGACCGGCCTAAATATCCTCACTTTACAAAATGGTCCTCACTCCAAAGGTTTAAAATTCACATTTGTCCTCACAATGATAGGAGTACACACACACACACACACACGTACATACATACATACAAAGAAGAAATAAGACTGCAGTTGCAGCATGAGTTTTGTTGGTGCCTTACTGTATTATAACCCGTCTGTCTCTCTGTCCCTCTGAGACACGACACCACACACAGAGCTCACACTTGTCTCTTCATGATGCTCACTACTCTGCTGCTGCTCCACTCACTGTCCCTCCAACAGGTTCAGTGTTCCCCATGAGCGTACTGTAGAGTCTGACGTGACACAGGTCAGGGTTCAGACTGGGTGAAGTCAGAGGTGTTGCTTGTTTCCTATGAAACCTTTCTCTGCTTAAATTGAGATACTCTGTTGCTTAAGTGGCTTTTTTTTTCTTTTCTTTTTTTTTTTTTTTTGCTGAGCTGTTGCTTTTAAATACGACAGATACATTTTTAAAATGATTGTGCCAACACATTATATTTAAATCTGGAGCTCAGGATATTAGCTGGGCATGAAGCAAGATAATTAACATGGTTTTATTCAGGCATAAATAAGTGCATTATATTAGGGCTTTTTGTATGAGTTTATAAGTGGGAGAAAAAAGAGTCTAAAATAGTTTCTGCAGCACAAAGTTTGTGTCCCATCCTCCCTCCCTCTTTTATGGCTTCCCTCCCTCTCCACCTTTACTGGACTCTGGTGCATCATCATGCTCATCTGCTTCTTGTCCCAATATCTTTTATCACTACAAACTGTCTTCTTATATAAACCCATGAAGTCCTGTTTGTCTCTTCCAACTTGGAAATACTGAGATTATATCTTTCTTTCAATTAAGAGTTGATTTTTGAAAATCTTTTAATTACCTTTAAATTGATTGTCTTTAACTAAGTCCTTTTCGTTAATGTTTACACTGTACATCACTGTGTAACTTTCTCAATAACGTTGACTTACTTTTTGTCTGTTCGGTCTCCAAGGTGTTCATATCATGCTGAATAATACTTCCCTGCCCCGCACCCCCACTCCCCCTGAGCTGCAGTGACAGACGTCCCACAGGGCTGATGGGAATGACTCCTTTTTTCTTTTTTTTTTTCTCTGCAGCATTAACACAGTGTCTGTTAATCTCAAACACACCTGGATACCCCCCTCCAGCTGCTGCAACAGCTGTTGCCAAGACAAGAAAGTACAATTAATACAAAAACATCTGCAAAACACTGTTGAAAAGACAAAGTCATATCAGTATGTGTTAAAGGTGAATGAACAGGCTCTTAAATGATTCTGCTCCACTCACCCTCACAGCGCTGTTAACTTGGTGGTCCCGTTTAAAAGGGGGCACGTCTTGAGACTTAGTCGTGGTGTCAAAGTGTTGCTTTAAATACACAGTTTAATCCATCTCCAAGTGTTTATGACTCAAATATCCCACTTAATGTCTCTGATTATGAGGATTTATTATTTATCATGAGACTCGGGGAAGTGTTTGACACATGGCGTCGTTTTAAAGCTGTGAGCATGTAAGTGGACTTAAGTCAGGATAAACTAAATTTACACTGTATTCTGTAACTTTTCAACATAAGTGAAACTGTCGACAGCTTCTATAACTGCGCACAGGGCATTAGCTTATACACCGCGTTTGTATTCCTGTCATCTGTGAACTCCTCACCACTAATCCGTCCACATTACTCAAACACATAAACAAGCAGTTTGCATTCATATCCAAACTGTAACATTTGTTATTGGCCGCCTTTTAAAAATCTCAGCACGGAGCGGCTCGTCCAGACGATGGTTTCACAGGTTTAAGGTTTAATTTCAGGTAGATTAAAATGTAATGAATCACATTTCACTCCCACAGTTTGTCTCTCGATGCTCGCTCGGTTTGCTGTGACCTCTGTCAGCCTCGGTGTCAACACACACACAACCACACATTAGTGAGTGAAGTGAGATTGTGATTCTCAATACTGACACACTTTTTTTTCACCTCTGTCCTCCCCACAGGAGCTGGAGGTTGGTCTCCTCTTGTCTCTGACAGATACCAGTGGTTGGAGGTGGACTTGGGGAGGCGGACCCAAATCACCGCCGTGGCCACGCAGGGACGATACGGCAGCTCTGATTGGCTGACGGCCTACCTGTTGATGTTCAGTGACACAGGACACAACTGGAGACAACACAGACAGGAGGACAGCTTCGGGGTAACTCTCTTTCAGTAATAAGCAACAAATTTAGTTTAACTAAAAATTGACAGCATGAAGATATGAAGTTTTTACTAACTAAATTATCCCATGTTCCAAATTTATTGGATCACAGTGCAGCATCAGTCAGAGAGTAACTAACATCTGCGTTCCCATTGACTATAAACCACAAATCTCTGCAAACAGATCATTTTCTACTCTGATCTGATTCATCTGAACATCATGATGATACAAACCAGGATAAAAATGCCTCTGTAAGCAAATTTGTGGTTTTGAAATGAACTTCAAACATTGTGAATCAAAGATAAAGTGAATATAGGTCATGGAAACAGAGGTCAGCTGGTAAATTAAAGTTGATAGGTCAGTAGCGTTTTACACACCAGCAAGTTTTCCAGTTCATGATGACAAAGTTTTGACTGGACTACAACAGCGAGGCCGGCCCTGTAATCTGAGTGATGATATTTACATCACTGGACGGTGGGTTTCTGAGCTGCTCTTGTTTCCAAGCTGCTTGTGAATGGAAAGGAAGTGGAGTAGCACTTCCAATACACTGAGCCTTGGTAATAAGGCTTTGTACTGACTGCTTTCACCAATCATACATAATCATACATATCAAACAGAAGTAGTTATACACAAAAACCTGCCTCTATAATAAAACTGCTTTGTTCTTCCAAGTCTCTGTCTCACTATGACTGAAAAGTTAGTCTGTCTCCTTTAACTTTCTCTCCGAGTGATCATTTCATAAGTAAATGCAGCCAGTATCACAGCACAGCCTTTGTCTTTAATGTATGTCTTTGGTGATTTTTTTTTTTTCAGACGACATCAAAGTTGTAAAATCAGGATTTGAGCAGTCTAGACATACGCCTGGCTTTGACCCATTTTTGTTTTGATTTTGACACAAAATTATTCACATCACGGTGGTTTTGAAGATCAACTTGTAATTTTGTTTCCTTTTTTATACGTCTGAGCAGGTTAAATGATTGATGCTGAGTCATTCAGCTGATGCCGTATCTGTCAGCTGTTGTGGTGCCCTTGAACAAAGCACAAGAGTTCTGAAAATGATCTCTATAATGAAAACAATTTTTTTTTCTGTGATGGATTACCATCCCCAAGCAATCTTCCATCTCTACAAAGCTCTTAAGATTTGTCCTGAAAATGAATGAAAACCAAGAGCTGCATGTTAGGCTCTAAAAACTAGTGTAAAGTATCCCCCATGTGTTGTTATTTGGGTTCAAGCTGCACCGTTTCATCTGTTGTTGACAATATTACACTGTGAGTAGAGCTGCGGGTGGAATGCAGCTCAACACTGCTTCATTGAAGTTATATAATACATTTGGCCTCACTGTCATACACATAATTTACATTATCTGTGGGGACTCCTACCGCCTGCAGTGGCAAGTCTTCTCAGCAGGAGCCCGTTCACTCTTTATTAATAATGGATGGAACAATGAAAGGAACCTGGGCAGGGCTCCATCGACTGCATGGAGCTGCTGTCGAACAGTTTAACCTTTGCTGACAGGAGGCGGGCACTGTTGCTAGAAAAGACTACAAAAAAGTCATAGCTTTGATTCCTGCAGCGGTGAAGGTGTCCATCAACAGTCTCCGAGCAAGTCGCTGAATGAAACACTTGCCGGCTTAGTCACCATGAGCCAGTCTTGATAACAGTGTCAGCTCAGTGCCTAAAATGTAAATGTGAATCTGCAAGGCAGCTGACTGAGACATGCATATGGCGATTTAGATATTCTGCAGTGCAGCTGATGTATGACGGTCTCTAAATGGACTGTGGAGAAACTCACAGCTGAGTCTGTTGGAGTGCCGCTGTTGCTTCATGACTGTGTATTCCCCAGTGTTTCTTCCTCACCCTCAAAAATCATCATTTCCAAGCATTTTCCAGCATTTTTAAACTATTACCCATCTCGTTTTTACAGCAAACTGACAGTGCGTGTACCACTGTGCAGACTGAGCAAACTACTGTAGGTCGAGATGACAGGAAGCTATGCAGGCCTCGGCTGATTGAACAACATTAGACATGAGTCAAAAGAAGTCGAGCGTCTCCTCCCTCCTTTATGGTAGACAGTGCACCCTTCTTGTTACAGTAGCAGCCCTGAGAGCAGCTTTTGATTCAGATTTGACAGGATACAATTTTCTCCCAGTGAAGGATTCGAACACTCTGAAGCCTGGGAGTCATCACTAAGAAAAAGAGAGGAAGGGGAAAAGACTTGTTGATTTTACACTCAGCATGAAAGGTGATAAACCCAGATCAGCTTTCAGAGTGATTTTTAAAGCTCTGTGTATTAGTCAGGCCAGCTTAGTGTGTCTGTTAAGGAGGAGATTTGACTGCAAAAACAGCTGGATCCAGCGCAGCCTCTCTCTGACTTCTTAGCTTACATGCTCTGTCTTTCTCCTTCTGTTCCCCTGCAGTTTAAAGTAACTCAGTTTATTTCCTGAAGCAGCTGCTAAAGTACAGTTATGAGTTACTTGTGCTCTACCTCTACTGAATTACATTTCAAATGCAAAAAGTAAACATTTTATTCATTTCACAACTATAGTTACTTGTGTAAAACATTAAGTTTTTAGCCTGTAGTCCTAATACGATGCGACAGTGCTAGACCTCCACCAACTACCACACTGCTATAGCACTGAATGAGTCCATTTTGTTGCATTATTTACCTTCACTGAATTTTTAAATATGTACACTGGAGACTTATACTCGTATTAGATCATTTCTAAATGCTACCATTGCATAAGGAAATGGATCTCCTCATTTCCTCCACCACCTCTTGGTGGTAATAGTGTTTTTAAAGATCCAGATGTCTGTGTGTTGTCAGCAGTGATTTCCCCTTCAGACTTCACAGATGGTCTAATTTAAGTAGCTGCTAGTGGCCTAGGGAGGAAAAATAAACAGAGAAAAGTAAAGAAAAAAAAGACAGACAGACAGAATACAAATGTGTTCATCCTTTTTTGAAATCATTTCATGACCCCTCCCCCCATGACGGGGTTTAAGTTAACTAGACTTGGTTCCAACAGTAAAATGCTGCTTGTTAAGTAATTTTTTACAGGATTGCAGATTGTGAGAGGGTACTGTATTTATGCAGGTGCATGAAGGTGGGAGGCCTTGAAAACATGTTTATCTTATGAAGAAAAAGTTTGGAAACCATTTACCTAACCGCTGGATCAAACCGCTTAGTGTGTCTGTTAAGGAGGAGATTTGACTGCAAAAACAGCTGGATCCCGCGCAGCCTCTCTCTGACTTCTTAGCTTACATGCTCTGTCTTTCTCTAATGTTTTATCTTATGCAGAAAAAGTTTGGGAACCACTTACCTAACTGCTGAATCAAAGGCACGCCAATACTGATGCATGAACAAGTCTTACACAACTTGTGAGCTGCAGTATGCATACAACTGATTCACAACTTTTAACCTAAAAACCTTTGAGTCTCTATCATGTCCTCTTTCTCGTCTTCTTCTCCATCTTTGTCACTTGCGCAATATTGCCAAAGCATTAAGGATAATACAATTCAATAATGAGGTGAGAGAGTGAGAATAAAAAAGAGATTTGTCTGAGTCTACTCATATTTCAAAAGATGCTCGGGCAGGCAGACGCGGTGCAGCTCTCCTCAGCCTCCTCACCAGGAAACAGAGCCATTTGTTGAGCTTAACGCTCGGCTGCCCAGCCGGCTCAGCCCTTCAAAGCACCCGAAGAGGCCACTGAGATCACAATTATGCACCACCAGGAAAACCAATTTCACTCACACAGCCATGCACAGGTGATGTCGCACATTCTCAAGCAGGGAGGAGACAGACACAAGCGAACCACATGAACACAAATGCACTTTCTTTGTCTAGTCTTTACAGATGATAATGCCAGGTTTCCTCTGTGTTAGCTGCTTGCCTCAGTCCCACTGGGTTCACACATGCAGCCGATCGGGAGAAAACAGAGGCCATTAGTCTTTTAAGAGGAGCTCGGTGTGGAGACAGAACAGATCCCAGGTATTGATCACTGGACGGAGAGAGGAAGACAGAGAGAGAGAGAGAGAGAGAGAGAGAGAGAGAGCGAACGAGAGAGAGAGAGAGAGAGAGAGTGCTTTAAGTTTGAAAATGCCTCAGGATCACAGATGCTGGGAAGAGTTTTTCTCCACACTCGGACAGTGAATTTCAACAGGAAGTGGTGCATCTCTTAGTTTTAAAGATCTTCTCATTGCAAATCATACTTTTGTCAACAGAAAGAAGATTGTAGCATTTAGCTTATTTGAAAACCACTAAGCTTAAGAAGTGAATACCCTCAATATATACCTACAATATGTGAACATCAGGGGACAAAAAAATAGATCCCATGTCCCTGTACCTAGATCCCTCAGATCCCCCTGCTGCACTACCCACTAAATGTAAAAATTATGAAACTAACATGTATTTCTTCTGTGTCAGGCTTTTCCAGGTAACAGCAATGCAGACACTGTGGTCCAGTACAAACTAGAGCAGCCAGTCATAGCTCGCTATCTCCGTCTGATCCCCCTGGACTGGAACCCCACTGGGCGGATCGGACTCAGACTGGAAATCTATGGATGTCGATATAGTAAGTCGACGTTTATTCTTTGACTGCAGGCATAAATGCATTATCTGGATTTTGTTTATTTATATTAGTGTATAAGTGGTTATTTTCTACATTTGCACCCACAAATACTCCCGGGTGGGTTTATACCCTGTAAACATAAAATCTCTATTTAATTTGAGCTGGGACAGAAAAACTGCTGACCTTGTCAACAAAACATTTATTATTACTTTTTTGTATCATACAGATTCCCATGAATTCTGCTCTCACGCCAATAAGATTTAATTACTCACACTGGTCTTTTTAACGTCTGTGTTTGCTGCTCTTGAGTCATTACCAGAGAGTCCACCACACGGTTTTACTGTGATGTTTTCGAGTTGTTTGTACATTAAGAGGCCAAAGGTTTTCATGCTCATTAGAAACAATTCACTCAGAGAGAGAATCAATACCGTTCAAGCAATAAAAATAATAACACACACTAGAGGATATGGGCTGTTGTTTGTTAAGATGCATAGGGACCACATCATCATTTTTCCAATGTTCAGTAACAATGGAAACAACAGTGAACTTACCCGACAGATGCTTTAGCTATGAAATGTAAATGTAAACTGTCTAAACTAAACGTCAAACTGCTCCTGCTGTGCCAACTCGTACTGTAATATCTCTTTCATATAGCATATGTAGGTGCTGTTGAGTTACAGCTGAAGTTTTTCACTTCGACTTTTCATTATTTTGTATAGACAGTGTCAGATAGTGTGGAATTGGAATTTCTCCTATCATGAAACCACTTAATGGAGAAAACAGGTGAAAACCAGATGTTAAGAGGTTTAAAGCTACATATTCACTGAGGTTAGTAAACCAGGTGACACAGCACGTCAGTGGTTAATAATGTGGTTGAGCTGTTAAAAAGTGGACAGATTGTACTGATACTGATCTGTTTCAAGGTCAAGGTCACTTTACATAGCACATTTAAAAAATCTGTCAGAGTTTCAACAGAAAATGAGGTTTATACAGGAACACTGTTGTGTCGTATGTGTTTGAATTAATAGCTCCTCCTCCTCCTCCTCCTCCTCCTCCTCCTCATATGTCCTCCAGCATCTGACGTGGCCAACTTTGATGGCAGCAGCAGTCTGGTCTTCAGGCTGAGCGTCAGGGCGAGCCGGACACAGATGGAGACGATCTCTCTGAAGTTTAAAACCCTGAGGAATTCTGGGACGCTGCTTCATGCAGTGGGACAGAGAGATCACAGCCTCACTCTGGTGTTGGAGAAAGGACGGCTGCTGCTCTATCACCAACAAGGTATGATGACGTGATTCTTCCAACGTGTGGCTGAGGTAAAACCAGCTGTTTGCTGTGGACAAATTCACATGTTACAGCAGCTCAGAAACAGGATATAAAATAAATAGTGGATTAAACATAAGGCGCCATTTATGGGCTGGGAAGGCTGAAGATATAGCATATCATATATACATAGGATGAATACAGTCAATAAAGGAAAAAGGAAAACTGTATTTAAACTTATATATAATATATAGAAATTGACTACACAGTATTGTGCACACAGGAGTGCAACATGGCTGCAGCCCTAGCCTGCTACTGATTTTGTTTGAAACAGTTCTTAGATATAACCTACACCTTCTGAATATTGCAACATGGTAATGATTATAGACTGCATATGAAGGTGGATGTAGCCTATGTGACATCAGCTATAGGTTTCTGAAGCTCAGAGTGGACTGCTCCGCTGCTGCCATCTTGGCAGCGTCTGACTCTGCTTAACATTCAGTGTTTTCATGACTGTAGCAATGCTCCCATTAGCAATACTTAGCACAGCAGGGTGTCTTGCCTGAAGGCTAATCCAAGGTTAATTCATTTGCAGGCTAATTAGCTTGTTTACGAGCCACGGTAACAAGCCAGGTATGATGAGTGCAGACACAGCTAATAAGTGTCAACATATAAAAAGAGCTATATTAGACATAATATTCAACTTTAACTACAAAAACAGCACAGACTTCCTCACACCCTGTTAGTCAATTAAATGTGCAACAGCCCGTATTGTTGGTGCAATATCTGCATGAAAAATCTCCGGAAAAAGGCCCCAACAGCTCCATCATGGCTGAGTTTCATCATGGTAATTGGAGCGATGCTCAGTAAGAGCAGCATGGTATGTAAATATGGAGAACAAAAAAACATATATAATTTGGTTTATTAAATGCTTTTAAAGAAGATGGTTCTTACACTTGAATATATTTAAGTTTTTCTGAGCAGCACTTCACTTCAGCAGAAACTTTGAATGTTTTAATTTAATCATTAGTGTATTTCAGAAGTTCTGTCTGATTATTTTTCTGGCAAACTCTGCAGCTCTGTCAGCGCATCCGTTGTTCAGTTGTTGTTCACTGCTCTGAGTAAATGTCAGCTAAACACCTAAATCGTGCCGTGTAATTATGCACTCATTCAGGCTCCAGAGCCTCCAGAGCCATCCTCTGTCCATATAAGGAGTTTAATATCCAGCACATTTTTGTCCCCACAATGACATGAAGGGAGCGACAGAGAAGTCGGTCTCCATCCATCTGCTGGTTTGCTTATGTGTTTGTCAGAAGTGATTTCTGAGGTACCACTGATCCAATTTCAAGAAACTCAGGAGAATTATGTTTCTTTCTACTTTTCTTAATGAGCTCACTGCAGTCCTTGTTTGTCTGTCCATATGTCTCAGAAAAGACTTCCTCGCTCTGGTTCTATCACAGCTTGAATACCTCTCATATTCTCTCTCTTAATCTATGATTGATGTTAGCAACATGTGTTAAGGATGAATTCTGTGGAGCTCAGTGGGCATACACAGCTTAATATGATCCATGGACTCTGCTTGCACAGAATGAAGCATTATGAAGAACCATTGGAGGAAACGTGCATGTGTGTGGGTGTGAATGAGGTTAAACCTGAGGTGTTGTCCGACTGCCAGGCCGTCACATTATCACCATATGGCAAACCTTCTCATTGACGGTGCCATCTGGCTGCTGGAGCACTTGTGCGCTCTGCTCAGTAACCGTTCCTTTCCTTCTTTCATTCAGGGGATTTCTGTTCTTTTATCTGGAATATCAAACTATTATTTTCCTCAGAAACCAGGTTCTCTTGTACTAAAGGAACTCATACTGTATTCATTGTGTGTCTATGGGTAATTAATCATAAAGCTAGATAGTTGGAGCTTATCCAGCTATTCCAACAAGGATTCCTCTGAAAATGACATTTGTTTTATACTCTCTTCTTCTCTAACTTTCTAATGTAAGACAGGTCAAAAGATGTGATTCACGAGGGATAGAAAGTTAGGGTCTCCTTGTTGGTACTCCCAGGTAAGAGTTGAATTTAAAACTATGATTTATGATTTAATGTCAAATCGCCTATGGGAGGCTTCGACAGGAATATTCTGCAACTGAACATTTCGAGAGGTCAGAGTATATGACTATCGTTACAGTGCTGCTGACCTGAGTTTATAGTTGCGTGCAGGAGCGAACAAGGCAAATCCATCACATCCAGACATGATGTTGCTCGTTGTTTCCATGATTTGAGGCAGTGCGGTGCTGGTTTTGAATGTTTACTTCAAGGCTATACATCCACCTGGTGAATGGTGAACTACGTAGCTTCTATTTATGATTTTTTATTTTACATAGTTTCAACTTTAGCTTGAATCATAGAAAACACTGCAGGGGAAACTTTAACTTACCTTTATAACATTATGTGAAGATGCAGATATGCAGTCAGGGCGTTGAAGTCATATTTCTTTCAGCGCATATCATAATCACACAGGTTCACACATGCTGGATTTCCATATCCTCCTATTTTAGTACATTTGGACATGTGGAAATGTTGAGCGAACAGGAGCATCGTAATGAGGCTGGCCTGAGGTGCAACTGTGTGCTTTGGATAAGAAGGGAAATCAGCTCCATGCAGACATTTTAGCATTTTGTTTTGGTAGTTTCAGTAATGAGCGCATTATACTCAGACATTTTATTGTACCACTGTGCTATATATAGACTCCACCTGTTGAATGTCAGCAGAGGTGGAGGTTTGCATGTCTGATTAAGCCACATGTTGAACGCAGCTTCCATCGCTCACTCTGACACATTATGCGGCCCACTCCCTGCATTCTTCTAAAATGATGTTTTTGCTAAAGGTGAGATATTTTCACATGAAAAACAAAACGAGAAACTCACATAAATACCTGGGTGATACTTTTCTGAGGAAAATGAAGCCAAATTTGGTGAAACCCAACCGACTCCCTGCTTTCTCTCATCCCTCACAGTTGTCTTAACCTCGCTCTGTCACTCCTGCTCTACAATATCACAGTACAACAGAGTTTTGGCCGATGCCCTCTAGTAGCGAGGAGGTGGAAGAGTATTAACTCCCAGGTGGTGTCATCTCGGGTCTGTCAGCTGAGGTGTCATCTGCGAAAGCCATCAGCCTGACATCACCTCCCTGAGTGACGCCTGTCACATCTCCCCGCTGCTCAACAAAACTGCTCCAAAGAACTCTGGGTAACCGGGAACGAAAACAAACAGCATCTAGTTGTTGTAACAGAGCAAAGATTAGATTAAGCTTCATGATAATCCAGCAAAAAAATAAAAATAAATAAAAACATGCTCTGCCTCAATCATCGTGCTGTCAGTGCAGACTTCTCTCTCTGTGCCCCTGCCCACCTTGCTGCCCTCCACCTCCTCTTTTTCTCCCTTTTCTATTTTCCTCCCTTTCCATTGTTATTTATCACAGTCTCTCTCATATGTCGCCCCAATCCTGGCCCTGCTAGATTTTTCTTCTTTTTTTTTCACAGGCGATTATTTTCCTTTTTCAATTGCATGCTCTTTGTCTTCCTCCTCTCTCCCCCTTCTCTTTCAAATAGCCCTCCCTCCCTCTGACTCTCCCAGAAGTTTGCAGTCTGTAGACAGTGTAATTTAGATCAATAGCTTGGAGCATCCACCCTGAGCCACAGCATGCTCCTCCACAGTCAGCTGCTGAGAGGAGAGGAGAGGAGAGGAGAGGAGACATACTTTGGCAAACG